>PISX010008562.1:0-80894 GCA_004024625.1 Mellivora capensis
ATTACAAATTCAGTGCGCTGCCCTGCCTTGGTTTATGCTAAGGTGACCACAGTTTTATTCACCCTTTATGCAAATGTTCACATGGGAGTTCCAAGTTCTTTACACATTCTGCACTCTACATTGTAAATATATTTCTGCACTCTACACATTCAGCTCTCTACATTGTAAATATATTTCTCCTATTCTGTACTTTGTCTTTCCATTTTCTTAAGAGCCTTTGAAGATATTTTAAATTTAATTTTATATATATATTTTTGATGTGTTTTTTTGCATTCTAGGAAGTCTTTACCTAATCTAAGGTCACAAAGATTTTTCTTCTAGAAGTGTTAAAATTACTGCTTTTAGGTCTATGACTCATCTTTAGTTATTTTTTGTGTATGTTGTAAAGGGCAGTGTTTTTCTGTATAAATATCTAGCTGTGAGTACCATCTGTTAAAAACATGAAAATGGTTTATTATCTTTTATGGATGTCATTAGATTCAGTCTGCTAATATTTCCTGCTCCTATGTTCATGAGGACTACCATACTGTAATTTTGTTTTGTAAGGTCTTTGTCAAGTTTTAAAACCCTGGCCTCATAAAACAAGTTGTAAGTGTTCCCATCCCCCCTCTGTTTTCTGTAAGAATGTTAAGACTGGTGTTACTTCTTCCTTGAATGGTGAAATTTACAAGTGAAACCACATGGAACTAAAGTGTTCCTTGTGGGAGGATATAAATGTAATCATTCCAATTGCATTAATAGATATGAGGCTATTCTGGTATTGTCTATTCTTGTCAATTTTGGTTGAGTTTTATGTTTCCAATTTTCCATTTTGTCTTAAGTTGCTGCATTTATGGCATAAAAATCCTAATAACTTTAGGTATCCTTTTAATTTAGTTAAGAGCCATAGTAGTAACTCTTTCCTTCCTGATATTAGTGACTTGCAATTTCTCTGGTTTACCTGATTGGTCTAATTATAGATAGAATGACTTTATTGTTCTTTTGAGAACCAATTATCAGTTTCACTAATTTTTTCTCCACTGTTTATCAGTCCTATATATGCTGACTTCACCTTTTTATTTAATCTGGGTTTACTTTGTTCTTAGTTACCTAGAATACAAATTAAGGTAGAACCTTAGACCATTGAATTTGCACTTTTTTTTCTAAATCTATCATTTTTTTTAAATTAAAAAAAAAAAAAAAAAAAAGATTCCTGACCATAACAGAATAAACTAGAAATCAGTAAGAAAATACTACCTGGAAAATCTCCAACTATCTGGAAATTAAATACATTCCAAAAGAATCCAAGAGTCAGAAGAAATGTCAAAGCAAATTATAATATATTTTGAACTGAAAGATGGAAAATGCGGGGCACCTGGATGGCTCAGTTGTTAAGCACCTGCCTTCACCTCAGGTCATGATCCCAGGGTCCTGGGATGGAGCCCCGCATTTGGCTCTTTGCTCTGCGGGAAGCCTGCTTCTCCCTCTCCCACTCCCCCTACTTATGTTCCTCTCTGTCAAATAAATTAAAAAAAAAAAAAAAATCTTAAAAAAAACATGAAAATGCAACATATTAAAATCTGTGAGATGAAGCTAAATGGTATTGCTTGCTAGAAAAAAAAAAAAAGGTCAATAATCCAAACTTCTACCACAAAATTAGAAAAGAGCAAAGTAAGCCAAAAAAAAAAAAGGGGGGGGGGCAGAAATCAAAGAATTGAAAACTGAAAGGCAATAAAGTCAACCAAACCAATAACTGGGTCTTTGAAAAGACAATAAAATCAACAAATTACCACTTCAAAGTTTGAAGACATCAAAAGGATCATGAGGAAATACCATGACCTCTTCACACAAATTACAAATTTGACAATTTAGATGCAACTATTCAACAAAAAACATAGTATCACAAGTCACCCATTATAAAACAGGTAAGTAAACCCATAACTATTAAAGCAATTGTACTTACTTTATATTCTCCTCATCCTACCCCCCATTCTCTAGGCCTAGTTTCACAGGAAAATTCTCATATTTAAAGGATTGAGACAAATTCTATATAGTTCTACAGGAAAATGCAAGGAGGGACACTTCCCAATTCATTTTGTAAAAGTAGTATTACCCTAAAACCGAACAAAGCCAGTAGGAAAACAAACAAAAAAATCTACCAAAAACCTTCATGAACATACACAAAAATCATGACCAAACTCTTAGCAAACAGAATCCTATAATAAAGGCATACCCCAGAGATATTTTGGGTTCTGTTCCATATGGCTACAATAAAGCATGTTAGCACAAAGCAAAATTTTGGGTTTCCCAGTGCACATAAAATTTATAATAGTCTATTAAGTGTGCGACAGCATGTCTAAAAGTACATACCTTAAATACTTTATTGCTAAAAAATGCTAACCATCTTCTGAGCTTTCAGTGAGTTGTAATCACTGATCATGGATCACCATAACAAATATAATAATGAAAAAATTTGAAATTATCATGGAATTACCAAACTGACAGATTCACACAGAACAAATGCTATTGGAAAAATGGTGCTGGGAGACTTACTTGCAGCACGGGTGCCACAAACCTTCAATTTGTATAAAAAAACAAAAACAAAAACCACGCAGTTATCCATGAATCATAAAACAAGGTATACCTGCACATAAAAATTATAGACCATGGCCAAACGGGGTTTAATCTAAGAATACCAGATTAAATAGGTGTAATATTCAAAAATTAAGTAATATAATTTATAACACAAAGTTACATGATTATATCATCAATGCAAAAAAAAAGCAATGAAAATGCAAAAACCCATCCATGACAAAACTGATCAAACTAGGAATAGATGGAAAAGTCTTTGCCTTGATAAAGAATATAAACCAAAAGCCTATAGCTAACATTCTATTTAGGTGGTGAAAGACTGAATGCTTTCCTCAGATTTCTACAGAAAAGGCAAATATGCCGGTTCTCATTATTACTCTTAAACAACATAAGGCTGGAACTTCAAGACAGTGCAGTTAAGAAAAGTAAATAAAAAAGCACACAAATCAAAAAGGAAGAAAACTCGCCCCAAATTGCAGGTGACATGATTGTGGAAGCAGCTGGACTATTTGATTACTTCACAGTATTGGAAGAGGGTATCTCGAGTTTTTGCTTTTGTTGTTGTTAGTGTACCTGAAATGCCCAAACAAACCAAACAAAAAAAGGAATCCTTTTTTAAATGTTTGACATTCTTCCTAAAATAATTCTCACATCGTGCATACTGCTCATCCAGGTATGTCTTAAATTTATTATGTATGATAAACACAAATGTTCAAACTGTCAGAAGGGTAAATACTGTAGATTCTAGAGACCAGCTGCCAAGATTGGTATCTTGGCTCTGCTTCGAACTGTACTGTCACTGTGGACAAGTTTCTTAATTTCTCTGCTCAATTCAATTTCCTCAACTATATAATGCTGATCAACAGTACTTACCTCAAATGTGAAAACATGTGCAAATGAGAATAGCATCTGATGTATAAAAGAGCTCAGTAAATGTTAGTTACTCCTATTATTGCAGATGTGTGAAATAAATGTCTCCGGTTCCCCTTCATGTCTTCTTCTAATCAAAGAATATGAACATGACACAAAAATTCAATGTTTGAGGAATTTCATCCAAGAGCAAGATTACATATGACAAAAATTAGGGAAGCAAGAAACAAAATTTGTAGTAAAGAAAATTAGTTCATATGGCAAAATATTCAACCTCACAAGTTATTTATAAAGTCCTAGTTAAAATAGCAATGAAGTACCATTTTGTAACTAGCAAATCAGAATTACTAAAACTAATAGCTAGTGCTGACCTGTGGTCAACAGGTATGTGACCTTGCTGAAAGTGTGAACTGACAGAAATGTCCTGGCAAACAATCTGCAATACATTTGAGAGTAAATTAAAAAACTCCTGTCTCTTACATGTGGTATTAGACTTCCTATAATTCAGCATTTATAGCTTTCTCTCCCTCTTCTCCCACAGTGGACAAGAACTAATTCCAGATTCAATCCTTTCCTATGTTTCCCATTATATCAGTTACCTGGATGTTATCTGACATGAGAAGGAAGGATGAGAAATGCTTCTCATCCTCATAGTTCAAGGCCAAGAACTAAAAGCATATATAGGGGAAAGATAACTAGAGGAACTAAGACTCAAGTATCAAGAAGGATGTGAGGCAAAATAACATACTCAAGATCAGACTAGACCATGTGAGAGCTTTCAAGACTCAAAGTTTAGAGACACTATTCTGGCAATGTACCTAGAGATAACAGGAACTATGTACAGTAATCTTACAGTGATTGATTGTGTTTCTTTTGAGTTCTTAAAGGAAATTCAACCTTTTGAACTAGAAAGCAGAAGACACTAAGACATAATCAACAAATTTTGAGTTCTTTTGGTAAAACAGATGGATCTATTTATAAATGTATCAGAATGAAGGAAAAATAAATGCATTCTCATTCACCAATAGATTGTTACTGATTGGACTTTGAAAACATGAGACCTCAGACAGAGGTGGAGGGCAGCATGCAAAAGACCTTCTCCCAGGCTATTAAAAAGTGGGTAGACTTTAAAAACTTAAGATTGCACACACCAATTACTAAGCATATAGAAACATGATAACCAAACATCGCTAAGTCTAAATCACCGAGTCTAAATCAGGGCTCTGGCATTGTACCTTCAAAGAACCACAAACAGCTCGTGCATGCCTAATAGCTTCTTTTATGTTCCCTCTGTTGGTCCAGATACTTGCTTTATAAGTCTTCCTCACCTAAATGACTTTCTTAACAACAGAAAACACACTAATATTACCGTAGGAATTAACTAATTAAAAGCTGACTATCAGCTATATTTATCCTCTAATTTCATCTGTTGCTTTTTATTTTTGATTTTGCAAACAGAATTTACCACCAACCAGGTTATCTCAGGCTCCCTACATTATATATATATATATGTATATATATATATATAAAGAATTCTGTAATAAAAAAGCATTTGAGGACATGCATAAAATCACAATCACCAGTAATTGGACGACAGTTAAATTAATTGAGAGGAATCTACGTATTTATAAGTGATTACATAAAGGAAGAGAAGATATGGGTTAAGTAACAACATCACATTTTTATATAAATAAGTAAAGCCCAAGTTCTTTATGTTTAAAATATAGGTCAAGGTGAAGGAGTAAATTTGTTCTTGTAACTTCCAGATGTGGTCATTTGGGTCCTTTTGCCTTGGATGTGGTTTCCTTTGGAATCTTTCCATTTTGACATTGAGTAAATCTGGTTACTGTAGAAACACCATCCACAAACTTGGTTTTGAAAAGGACATTTGCATTGTTGAACATACCCTCCTTTAGTGACACCACAATGAACTTAAGGGAAAAAGGAAAAAAAAAAAGCATAAAATACTTTTTGTAATGTGAAGAAATGCACTCCTATTTTTATTCTGGGATTAAGAACTTTCTGGAGATATTCTGATTTTGTTATTTCTTTCAAATCTTAGCTCGAAGCAAATGCACCATCCTCAACTGCAAGTGAAAAATAGTTCTAATACTGGGCACCTAGATGAATTCTAGCTTTCTGTATCTGGGTTTTAAGAGTCTCTTATTTTGACTTTGAGTGCTTCATTACCCAGGTTTACTACTTCCTACTGGTGACTGCTTGATGCTGTCCTCTGCAGCTGGCATCACTGTTTTGTTGCTAACTCTAAATGCCCTGGTGAAATCTCTTTCTCTGTGATATTTTAAGAATATCAAAGAAGGCTACAAGTTCCTACAACCACTACCACTAGCTCAAATGAACATTTACAAAATTAAGAAAAGGTACCATTCACTGTACCTGCTAAAAAGACTACCATAATACTATAGTCTGTGATAACTATGGTAAGTGAAGCCCCCAGAGTTGTACGTTGCATTATCTATATAACCACATGTGGCAGCCCCAGTGCCTGCAGCAACAGTTCCATAAAAACAAACTATTCCTAAAGGGGCTTTTCTCTATTTCTTTTCTTCTATTTCATCAGGAAAAATGATGAGTACTGCCATCAAGTACCACAGGATTTTCTGATTTCCTAAAACAGTCTTGCTTTGATTGTGTATCCTAGGACAGTTAGCTAGAGAAAATAATAACTATAAATTAATTCCAAATTATGAAAAACTTAGATTCTCCCTCATGGTACAGTCAACAATGGTAATGCCTGGCTCCCTCTTACTAGGAAACCAAACCTTTTTTTCCTTCAATATCCAGTTGAATGGAAGTATATGTAAATATTCAGTATATATTTAAAGAGATACACAATGCTTTAATATTTCTCAACCCTAAATATCTTAGTGTTGGCCATTACTAAAGAATAGTTTTAGAAGAACAAATACTAAAACTATGACAGAGACATTTTTTTCTGGTTCTTACCTGAGAATGTGTGAAATGAGTACGCAGCATCTGTCCAATATTCTGGGTGTGAGAAAGGTCCAAAGCTGCATCCACCTCATCCAGGATATAAATTGGAGCAGGTTTGAAGAGGAGCATGGACAATATTAATGACAAAGCTACTAAGGACCTGCAAAAAAAGACCAAAAGAGAAGTTATCAAAACGTGACTTTACCACTCTTTACCAAAACACTGAAGCAAATTTGCTATCCTCTTATTATGGAATAGTGCAGACTTAACTGAAGTTTCAAACGTCAACTCTTATGTTTTTTAAACTGGTTCTTTTATTTTAGCTTTTCCTTTTTTCTCTTCAAAGAGTTTTATTTTGAACAGATTTATATTCTTTCCAATCAAAGAATCCGGATAAATGGCACTTCTCCTTAAGGAAAGATGGTAAGTATTTTCTTTCCTTCCCCAATTGCTGCTAGATGCCTAGGTAGCAGGGGAGTGAGGACTATCTACTTACTGGTTAAGACAACAGCTATTCTCTTGCTGAGACTGTAATGGGTTTAGGTGCCTCTTTCAAACTTTCATTATGCAAGCACTTAGGAGTATACATATTATACACACACGCACACACCAATATCCATTTTTTATTGGCACCATTTAAGAGTAAGTTGTATAGATTATGGCCCGTTACTTCCCAGTGTCAGAAGTTCAAACAATTACTATGTGATGCTTAATTTTGTATGTCAACTTAGTTGGATCACGAAGTACTCAAATATTTGACTAAACTTTATTTCTCGGTTTGTCTGTGAGGGTATTTCTGGGTGAAATCTGCATCTGAACTGGAATACACAGTAAAGCAGTTTGCCCTCTCCAGTGTGGCTGGACACCACACTCCCTGCCAAAGGACTCCATAGTAAGAAAGGCAGAGGAAAGAATTTGTTCTTTCCTACCTCATTACTTGAGCTGGGACATGGATATTCAGCCTCAGTGCTCCTGGTTCTCAGGCCTTCACACCCACACTGAATTACACCACTGGCCCTCTTGGGTTTCCAGCTTGCAGACAACAAATTGTGGGACTTTTCAGCCTCCACAGTAAGATGAGCCAATTCCTTACTAAAAAAGAATCTCTTCATACACATACACACCTACTGATTCTGTTTCTCTGGAGAACCCTAATAATACACCTTACTTAAAATTTGTAGTTAGTCAGATTCTATAGGTCCTCTTCAGTTCTCTTCTAGCTAACCATCCCCTGTAACTGTACCTGGTTTTGTTCTAATCTGGTATGAAGAATCATAATTCTTATATTTTTTCTTAAAAAAAAAAAAGGTTTTTTCAATGTTTAAGGTGAAACCAAATTTCTAGCAAAGGCAATGAATGAAACAGTGCAATAAAAAATAGTGAGACTGACATCTACCACCATAGAGGGAAGTTGAGGTCATTCAACCAACCTAAAATTATTTTTCCTTGTCTTTCTCTGTGCCAAATGCTTAAGACACTGAGTTTCCTTTCAAACTTATCTTTCAGGAAAAAAAAAACAAAAACTCACCAAGAGTTAAACTACTGTGCTGGATATACATCTAAAATAATGGTATAGGGGCGCCTGGGTGGCTCAGTGGGTTAAACCTCTGCCTTCAGCTCAGGTCATGATTCCAGGGTCCTGGGATCGAGCCCCACATTGGGCTCTCTGCTCTGCAGGGAGCCTGCTTTCTCCCCCTCTCTCCCTGCCTGCCTCTCTGCCTACTTGTGATCTCTCTCTGTTAAATAAAATCTTTAAAAAAATAAAAATAAAATGGTATATATGTAGAAATAATTTCGTATCATCTTAATTATGGAAATAATTTTCAGGTCCCAATAAAATAAGCATACAATTTAGGTGTTCCTCTAAACATTTTCTAGGACTTCAGCAAAAAAAAAAGTTAGATACTGGGATCTGAACTATGGAATTCAATTTTAACAGTCACCAGAAGGTGTTTTATGCTGTTAAAATATTTAGGAATCTTAATCATATTGAAATAAATCAAGGGGCCACTCTTCTAATCATAAAAATGGCAAAGGTTTTCACAAGAAAAATGAACAGGTCTTAGTATTTTCTACATACATTAAGAGTTACATGATGGCATCATAGGGCACGTGAGAAAATTTAAGGACTGGAACTGCACATCCTCAAGGGGAAAAATACAAAGTAACTAGCCATCTTTAATTATGTGAATACCCACAATTTCTCTCTCAGGAGGTTTTAATTATTTGGCTCTCTGAAGCAGGTGAGGAGTTAGGCCACATGACCTAAGTTTCTCTTTAGTATGCTGATTCTCTGAATCACTGTGCAAGACTTGGAAAAACTTCCCTGAAGCCTAGAACATGCTATTTCCAACACTATTCATTCCTTTATGTAGATCCAAGTTTTCTTCTGGTATCCTTTTCCTTTCACCTGAAAACTTTAACTTGCACAGTTCTGCTGAGATCAAACTCCTCCAGCTTTTGTTTTTCTGAAAAAAATATACTGACTTTAATTTGAAGAATATTTTGATTAGAATTCTTGGTTGACATGTTTCTCTTTTAGCACTTTCTAGATGTTGTTCCAGATTTCTGGCTTGCATAATTTTTGACAATAAGCCTGAAGTTATTTTTATCTTTGTTCCTTGCCATGAAATATGTCTCTTTACCTCTGGCTGTTTTAACATTTTTCTAATCACTGGCATATAAAAACCACGATTTCATATAACATACTCTGCTATATTATTGTATGTGTGTGGAGGAGGGGAGGGGCAGGGGATGTGTTTAATCCTACACTAAGGATTCACAGAAACGAAGACTGTGGGTTTATAGAACTCATCAAATTGGGAAAATCTGGGGTAACTATTTCAAGTATTTTTCTGTTTTGCCTCTTCCTCTGTTTTTGGAGCTCCAAATACATGTATGTTAGTTGGCTTGATGGTCAGTGAAGCTCTATTTTTAGAGTTTTCTGTTTCTCACTTTAGCTTTAATAGTTTCTATTTTCTGTGTCTTCAGAGTCATTTAGGTTTCTTTTATACTGTCTAATCTGTTAATGTCATGTGGTGAACTTTGACTTCAGGGCATATTTTTTTATCTCCAGAAAATTTTTTTTTTTTTAAGATTTTATTTATTTATTTGACAGACAGAGATCACAAACAGACAGAGAGGCAGGCAGAGAGAGAGGAGGAAGCAGGCTCCCTGCTGAGCAGAGAGCCCGATGTGGGGCTCGATCCCAGGACCCTGGGATCATGACCTGAGCCGAAGGCAGAGGCTTTAACCCACTGAGCCACCCAGGCGGCCCTATCGCCAGAAATTCTAATAGATTCTTTTTTCCCTGTAATTCTTGGAAATAATTAACATAATTCTGTAACTTCCTTGTCTTTTATTTTTATCACCTGTCATTTCTAGGTCTCTTTCCATCGAATACTTTTTCTTTAGGCTATGAGCCACATTTTCTTGATTTCTGTCCAGTACTTTTTATCAGATGCCAGATACTGTGTTATGTTACAGTCTCAAGGTACATGAGGATCAGCTTGCTCTCTTCGAGGTGTGTGATGTAGTCTGCTCTGTGCAGTGTTCCTTTCACCTCAGGGACGGTACAGACTGAATGCTAAGTTGGGGCCTCCCAAAATTCTGTTTCTTTAATTTAGTGAGACCACTTTGGTGAGGCTTTTGTGTGGATTCCCCTCCATGCACTTGCAAACCAGAAACTTCTACAGAGAAAAAGCTGGGATGAACACTGAGCTCAGCACTTTTGTTTCACTGCACTCAGGTATCATATTCATTTCCCAAAGTCTAAAAACAACTGTTTTTCATATATTTTATCTAGTTTTCTAATCACTTATCCTTATTTCTCCTTTGTTGCCTACTATCTTAAAGGTTTATTTATTTCAGAGAGAGCATGCACATGCATGCAAGAGGGGAAGACGGAGAGAATCTCAAGCAGACTTCCCGCTGAGCATGTAGCCCAACTTGAGGCTCAATCCCATGACCCCGAGATAGTGACCTGAGCCAAAATCAAGTGTTGGATGCTCAACCAACTGAGCCATCCAGGTGCCCCGTTGCCTACTATTTTAATCAAAAGTTCTTAAAAACAAGCCAACAAACAAAAAATGTGCATTCTTACAAATTAAGCTCTTAAATCCTACATGTAAAGATTACCTACCAATTTTCAATTTTGTTTAGTTTAACTCTGAGCGGATGGATTATAATAAAGTAAGAGGAATGACAAATTGTAATACTGCAAAGGGATTACTCACCTCTGACCACCACTAAGTTCAGTTAGGTTTTCTTTCCAAGTATTTCCTAAAGCAACCTTGAATTCCAGACCATCCAATACAGTTTGCCCCTCTGGTGGTGCAAGCATAGCATTAGCACCAGGCAAAAGAGTAGAAAAAATAGACCCAAAGTCCTTGTTCACCTAGATTAAAAAAAAAAAAAAAGATTAAAATATTATAGAAGGCTTTCCAAGAATAATCAAATGTTGGTAAGTGGATCTCCAATCTGTATCTGTTACTAACTCAGGTTTTAACATATTATAGCCCATATGACAAATCTGTCCATGCCCATTCATTTATATATTGTCTATGGCTGTTAGCACTAAAATAGTAGTCTAGTAATTACAGCAGAGACTATACGGCTCACAAAGCCAGAAATATTTATTACCTGCCCCTTTACAGAAAAAATTTACTAAACTCTGCTCTTACTTCCAATGAGAACTAAAGGCTATACTTCTAACTCTACCCTGAAATTCGGACTTTTGTAAGCTATATTATAGGAATCTTCAGAGACACACAACTATATGACAGGAGGCTCAAGCTGCAGTTGGAAGAGGCAGAAATAAAAAATTCTTTTTGGCATTAACACATTCTCTTATAAAACTTGTTTCAGTTAACCTTAAAAAGCCTAAGATCAAGGCGAAGTCTAAGAAAAAAAGAGGCATGAAATCAAACCACCAGATCTGGTCAAGATGTCGAATGGTCCTTTTCTGTAGGCTTCTTCTCAGCCAAAGAAGTTGTCAAAAGACAGGACAGGACTGGACCCCAATAGAAAAAGGCTAAAGAAGCTGTTTGACTTATCTCCATCAAGCCACAGTAGATTACCTAGAGATTTAGGGTCAATATTTAATTGTGACTGGGTAATTTTTGTGCATACACATTTGATCAATGATTTAAGAATTTGGTCATTTGTCTTTGAATATACAACTAATAATCTTAGAATTCAGCAAATTTGAATGTGTGCATACACAGGCACAAACCCATGAGGATCTGACCGTCATGTTCTCTAGAGAAATCTCCAAATTCAAGTGCCTGAATATTTGTGCTAATGATGGTGGTTTGATGATGATGACATATGATGACATAAAATCAGAATATACAGATTTATTAAGGAATATAGTTTTAAGAGCAATTGCATACATGCTGAGTAACATCCTACACCAAGTTAATAGGTTGTAGTTTTATCTGGGGTAGATTTCTATCTAAAGTTAGGTGAGGTTCATCACAATGGAGAGGACCACTGTCTTTTTTGGGATGATAAAGACAGCAAAGTATTTACGAATACCTTTGGTTCTTTTCTTTAATTTTTTGGCCAGGCAATAGAAAAGCACTAAACAGAGGTTTAAAATCGTGGACTACTACTAAACCCTGAACATGACTATGGATCCCATGGGCAAATTCCCCCAAAGGGTAAGAGAAACATATCAGTTAATGAGCAGAGATGAATATAGCCCTATACAAGACAAAAACTGCACTACATTCATTGACAGATATAAAGGTGAAATGTAATCAAATTCTGAAAATCCAATATGGTTAAGACGGAAACAAAAATAAACATAGCCAATGTTGTAACTACTCTGGCTTTCTGAATCCATTGTGCTAGCAGCCAGGAGCAAATATAAAATGCCGATAATAACACTACTTACCTCAATAGGTTATTGTGAGGATTAAATGAGAAAATATGAGAATAGTACCTGACATATAATAAGCATTCAATAAATTTACCTGCTTTGAGAGAACCTTGGAAATTGGGGGAACATCAATTTAAAGGATAAATTTTGTATCTGTACTAAATCCAGGAACCATGGGGAAAAAACAAGAGACAAAATCTTTCAGATCCAGTGTTAAATCCACATTTATACAAGAATAATGGGACCAACTTTTTGCATGCATTTTAAAAAAGCAACCACCAAAGGGAGATGGAACACTGAAAATAAGTTATAAAGTAGTAAAAACAAGGTGACTGAAAAGGATAATTGTGCTGCCATTACTGAAAATGAAGTTTTCAGAATTCTGATAATTACAGAATTAAAAAAGCAAAAAAGCAAGATGCACAATTAAATCCTAGAGGCACGGAATTGTTAAAATACCAAACAGCATAGTAACTATGTTTGGAATCTCTTGGCTGAGTCTTTTACTACAATAGATACAGGAAAACTTCCACGTATGAGGCTAAGGAATTATCCTAAAGGAGACAAATACATGCAGCCAGGGAAGCAGAAATAATAGTCAAGAATCTTGAAATCTGCCAAAGTTGTCATAATACAAAATAAAAAAGGTACTTGGGGTTTTGCTGAATGACAGTCCAATGAAAGAATTCTAAACTTCTTGCTTACTGCCCAATTTTTTAAGGACAACAAGGGCAACAGCAGTTAGAAGCTAAAGGCAATTTTAACTTTCATTCTATTTTAGGAAAAGAGAATTTCAGTTTTTCCACCTTGGGCTATATGATCTTAGGCTATTTCAACTTCCTAAGCTTTGATTTTTTTCATCTGTAAAACATGGATGGTTAACTATCAGTTACAGGATTATTAACACACAAAATGCTTTGCTAAAAATGTACAGAATGCATAATTATGAATTCTGAAATGTAATTAATAACTTGTAATTGGTAAAGAATATGCCAATCTTGTTAGGGAAATGTTCTGAGAAGGAGTATTTGACCTCTGTCAGCCTGGGCAAGAGAAACCAAGGAAGTTAGAACCAAAAGGGGCCATCCTTGGGAGGTGCTTTCCAACAATTAGAGCTTCCCCAGTGCAAAACTGAAACCGCTTCAAGCAGTGGGGTATGGCAGATATTGGACAGAATTTTTTTTTTTAATTTATTTATTTGTCAGAGAGAGAGGGAGAGAGAGCAAGCGAGCACAGGCAGGCAGAGTGGCAGGCAGAGGCAGAGGGAGAAGCAGGCTCCCTGCCGAGCAAGGAGCCTGATGCAGGACTCGATCCCAGGACGCTGGGATCATGACCTGAGCCGAAGGCAGACACTTAACCAACTGAACCACCCAGGCGTCCCTATTGGACAGAATTTAAAGTTTCAGACAAATGGTATCTCCTTTGACAGTAACATAGACATGGAAACAAGGTTAAGAATGAAAAATAAAGAAATCTAGAAAGTTAGAAATTTAACCTAGGAACCAGAGAAGTAGACTGTCAGAGTATGATGGAGGGACACAAACTTACCTTTGCAAATTGGTAGCAGT
The DNA here is from genome assembly GCA_004024625.1 of Mellivora capensis. Classification (NCBI taxonomy): domain Eukaryota; kingdom Metazoa; phylum Chordata; class Mammalia; order Carnivora; family Mustelidae; genus Mellivora; species Mellivora capensis. Next base: position 13,849 of record PISX010008562.1, read on the forward strand.
CAAGTCCAAAAGGACAGATGGATTTAAAAGTCTAGAAGGTTTTAACTAAGGCATGTTGTGTACCTCATTCAAACATAAATCAGCCATTTTAAATTCATCTCCGTGTATAAACCTGACAATATTCTTCATTCTTGCCTCATATAAAATAAATGATAATATTTTTGGTTCAAATACCTTTTGCCAAGCAATATTTAGGGCTTGGTTTTTCTTCTGGTCAAGGTCTTCTATAGTTGCAAGGATTTTGGATTTGTCATTTTCTACGATTCTCTTCTTCTTCATCAAGTCATTATACTAGTAAGATAAAAAGCATACTTAAAGGAAAAATATAAAATTTTCTTTACGTTCTAGAATTCAGTCAGGAAAAGAGGTTTAATTTTTATATATTAATATATACTCATGTTTACCAGAAAAATAAACTGTATTAAGAGTCATAACGTAAACCAAATCATGAAGAAAGTAATAAATATATATCACCTATAGGTAAAATTTAGTTTCTATTATTGAGAACTTATAGGACAAGCTAAACATTTTGATTCCACTAACTTCCACCAAATCTTTCTAGCAGCCAAGGTAAAAAAGGAAGTGTATCATATGTATAAACTCAAAAGTAGTCCTGGTATGCGTTCCTCTTAAGGTCAGTCTAAGCAGTGACACATATGTTCAATTCCTCATCATGATATATGAGTCCTACATAATTCAGCCCTTATCTCTGACTTTTTGGCATCCCACTCCTTGCCCTGATCCAGCGATATGGTCTTTTTTTCAGTTGCTTGAACATAATAAGCTCATTACAGCCTTCTAGCCCCTGCATTGTTCTCTCTTCCCAGAATGCTCTTTCTCTATATCTGACATAATTGATGCCTCAAATTTCAGCTCAAACATCACATCTTCAGAGTGGTCTTTTCCTGGTTAATGTAGTAACTCACTGAAAAAAAAAGAAACAAACAAACAAAAAAACCCGAGGGAGTCTGCAGAGGGATAATTACACCTTGAGTACCAGCAGAACTTTCTAAAAGTCTTCTTAACACGTTTCTCCTCAAAGCCTAAAAGGAGGCTCCAAATTCTTAAAAATTCCAGTCAGTCCTCTCGCTCCCTTGCTGTCTCTCTGCTTTATGCCCAAGCTCCTAAAACCTCCTCTCTACAATTTTCTCTTAATCCTTGCATAATTCCATGTAGTTTCTTATTTGAACAGACAAAATACAACAAAAAAGGCCATCTTACTTAACAATAGAGCTTTCCCTCTGGTAAGGAAATGGCAGGTGGAGAATTCTTTTAAAAAATATTAGACCAGTTATCCTTATCTAATAAAAGCAAAGTGAATAAGTTTCATGACGATATGCAGTTCAAATTCAGACCAAAGATTTTCCTCCACAAAAATGGCATATACTGCAAAGCTTTAATGGCGAAATAAAAATCAGCCAGAACATTTTATAGACAGATCACAACATGAGCATTATTAGCCTATTTGGTATCTAACACAATATAGATTCTTTGTAGCTACTAATGTAAATAACAATTACCAAAAAAAACCACAAAACCCTATTATAGCAAAACCTCTTAAAAGTAATTGAGGGGTGCCTGGGTGGCTCAGTGGGTTAAAGCCTCTGCCTTCAGCTCAGGTCATGATCCCAGGGTCCTGGGATCGAGCCCTGCATCGGGCTCTCTGCTCAGCAGGGAGCCTGCTTCCCCCTCTCTCTCTGCCTGCCTCTCGGGCTACTTGTGATCTCTGTCAAATAAATAAATAAGATCTTTTAAAAAAAAGTAATTGAGTTCATAAGCATTACCACTTTTAGAGACCTCTCATAACTCTGTGATACAAACTCAAACAGAATTTTGTAAAATTAAAGAAGGTATAGGGCATAATATAAAATTACTCAGAGGGCTTTCCTATAGAGCTGCCAAGAATACAGACTGCTTTCTCCTGTGGACTTTTCTTTTAACATGGCAGACTAGAGAAGTTTTGTCAGGGGTGGGGTTATGGATAACATTATCAAGTGAGCATTAAAAAGAGAAGATGCTGCTGGACTTACAGATTAGTAGAGGAGTGCTTATACATATAACACTATTAGTCATTACTTATGTAATGATTCTATTATACCCTAGAGTCAAAAGGAAGACAAAAGCTATGGAATGACTGGTAAGGAGGCAGATAGCAGAGTACACCTTATTTTTCAAAGCCTTTTCAAGGCAAGTGAAAGAAAGGATAGAAAGTGAGAAGTTTACCAGCACAGAAAGTACAGTTTTTATTTACACCAAGAATAAGAAAAGGGTAGAATATGTTCATGGCAAAGCCAATAGAAAAGTTATTCAAGGTACAACAAAATATATAAATAATTGATGATGCAAAACAATGAAATAAGAAAAGAACCGAAAAGGGGAAAACAGAAATTAATTTACTATGAAGGGCATCAAGAAAAAGATTTCCTCCAGTAACTACTGCTGGGGTCACAGAGAGCCATCAAAGCTACTCAGGTGGCCAGGCACTCAAAGGAAAAGGACTTACCCGCTCTTCAGCTTCTGTCAGAACATTCATAGCTCTCATGTTGACATTTCTCCCCAGTTTCTCCTTCATTTCTTGCAATTTCTGAAGTCTCTGACCAGCTTCTTTGGGGTTGTTGGTTTTGAAATCATAGGCACTATTAGGTTGCCCAAAGAGGTGTTTCTCTGTATTAATCCAGTCATAGTCTTTCAGCATTTTAGAGACCTAGCCACAGAAGTTAATAGAAGCATCTATCATTGTTTACAAACAGACATTTAAAAACCAGTTTCTTGGGGGTGCCTGGCTGGCTCAGTTGATTGAGCCTCTGACTCTTGGTTTTGATTCAGGTTAAGACCTCAGGGTCTTGGAGTCCAAACTCAGCAGGGAGTTGGCTTGAGGATTCTCTCCCTCACCCCCCCTTGTGCTCATGCTCTCACATAAATCTTAAAATTACTAAGTACTTAAGCTTTTTTTAAAGTTAATGACTCATTTATAAAACTGAGGTTTACTGTTAACAGTAAACCTATACTAAGTATGAATTTTTTTTTACCTGGAGGATAGGCTCAAAAAAAAAAGATCTTCCTATTACTTAAGCATCAGAAGAGCCAGCAGCTCAGACATATTTATAAAAAGCATATGTAAAATACCTCCATTAGAATGAAATATAACCCAGAAAGGCTCCTTCAGATTTTACTAAACTCAATCAATTGCTTCAAAAACAACTTGAGAAAGTTAAAATTCTTAAAGAAATACTTAAGTCTTAGATTTGGTAAATTTGTGAAAGCCTAATTCTGACTGACTGACAATTCTGAGAATTATTAAATAAAAAACTGCCCTGGTGATTGACTCTATTCCCTTAGCCACTCTCTTTTGACAAGGCACAGAAATGTACTTTATATACTATAAATAATTAAAAATTTTAAATTATAGTGCTTAAGGAAGACTTTCTTCTACTAAAATTGTTTAAGGTTGGCTGTTAGAAAGTCAGTTTATTTATCCTTACTAATTCCACGGGTACAGTCTCACCTCCAGGCTCCAAAGATGATCATTTCCAGTCTGGCTTCCCTGCTGATCTGTAAGCTCTATGAAGGCATTCTGGGTATGTGTTGCTTATCCTTATCTTTAGTGCCTGGCCTACTACCTGATATTGGTATGCAATAAATATTTGGTAACTATATACTTCAAAAATTCTTTGACTCTTTAGCAGTTCCACTTGTGAATCTCCTTTTCACTTCCTTAACTATATAAATAAAATCCCCTAACAATCACCACTACTGGCATTTTCAATTACAAAAAATTATTAACAGTAAATTAATATTGGTAATATTTCAGTGAATCCACTAATACCAGGCTAATGGAAATCAGTAATAACAAAATATTAGGATATTAATGATGTGACTATGGAAAAAATGCATATTTTTTAAACTAAATCATGAGAGGTGCCTGGGTGGCACAATCGTTAAGTGTCTGCCTTCAGCTCGGGTCTTGATCCGAGGGTCCTGAGATCAAGCCCCACACTGGGCTGCCAGCTCAGCAGGGAGCCCATTTCTCCCTCTCCTGCTCCCCTGCCTGTGTTCCCTTTCTCGCTGTATCCCTTTTTGTCATATACATAAAATCTTTAGTAAAAATTTGAAAAATATACTAAGTCATGAACCCGAACAGGCACACACGGCTTTTTCAGAGGGTGGGGTGACTGTTTTGTATGTTCTGACTTTTTTGAAGTTACATCTCTTCTACTTTTAAGGTGCTAAAGAAGATTTAAAAGGCAAACTGTTCAACATTCATCAGAAAACATGAAAGATGAATTACTAAGATTTCATGGGTGCAGCCTCTTCATCAAGCGATGAATTTCTGCAAAAGCATGTATTCTCTTTAAAGTACTTAAGACACTGTGTTACATAGAAGGAAGAAACTTTTTAAGAGTGACCAAAAAAACTGAGATCACTTTAAAAAGACAGCTGCTTAGCAAAACATCAGATTTCAGATGAGGCTGCAAAACTGACAGTACTGATCTTCACAAGGACATCCAGAAGCCAATTAAGTCCTCATTTTAGAAGTTGACTGTATATATATTTTGGTGAGTTTTTAATTTGTTTTGAAATAATATATATTATTACTACTAATATAGTAATAGTTCTATGAATATTGGGGGGTTAAAAAACGGTCAGTTCCATGGGAGACCACTATTTGGTAAAAACATCCTGCAGATAGGAATAAGTACCTGAAATTTAGAAACAAAATATTTATGCCATTTGGTGAAAATGAACATTGCAAGAATCTATTTAAATAGCTGTAAGCATCAAAATTCTGATACACAGCAGTTCTGCCATTTACACTGAATTCTTCACTGAGCAGTTTACCAGAATATTTCAACAACTCAGAAGCAAAAATCTGATTATGGGTCAAAATAAACAACACAACATGCCTTTGCAGCAGCATCTTCAGCTTCCCGTTTATGTTTGCTGATGTTGTGGTCCAGTTCCTTAATTTTAAGCTGAGAATCATTGTTTTGTTCCTTATGTGCTGCCACTTCAGCATATTTAGCTTTAATTACATTGTCTTGGGCTGTTATCACTTCTTTTTGCTTGGTCACCTCTTCTTGAGCTTTATTTACAGACTCCTGAAACATAATTTGAAGACAACATATAGCAAAGTAATATGGAAGTACTTTTAGCTTATTAAAAGATCATCTAACAAACATTTGGGTAATTGGGATTGTGATTACAGGCAGATGGTCACCTAACCCTCTACATATTATATCCCTGTTAAAATGACTAATTTACATACGGGAGAAAACTTGTTCCACCAGTAGTAATAAGGTGTGATGCAGTGTTCATGCTGGAAGCAACAAAGTTTCTACTGGATACAGCTTAGTTGGGATCAACTTGCAGTGGGGAGGAAGGGACTATAGGAATCTAACTTTTGAAGTCTCAGAAAAGTGGCATTTTTTGGTAGTTAACAAGAAGATATGACAGATCCTCAAACATCATTTACCAGGAGGGGGTAGAATGTTGGCTGGGGCTTTCTACTTTTCCCTTCAATATATATAAGCTATATTTACCAGTGACAATCGAAGGTAATAATATTTGGTTCTAGCACAGGGGTCAAAAGAGAAAAATAAAGAGAGAAACTTTTTTGAACAGATAGGTCTGTGGCACAAAGAAAAACTTTTTTGCTCTGACTTTTATTATCCCGCTACTTCCTAAGGTTAAAGCTATTCTATCTCCAAAGTGGTAATTATAACTGCAATTCAGTCTGTCACCAGACCCTTCTCCCAGAAACCCCTTTGCTTCATTCTAGATCTTAAAAGAACTCACAGAAATGTCTAAACCAAAAAAACCTAGTTCAACTCATATTTAGGTAAAACCTAAGTAGGACAACCTGCTACAAGCCTCTAAGGAAGAATGGTTCTTAAAGATGAAATGCACAAATAAGGGCACTGCCATTGGCTCATAAAGATGAAATGCACAAATAAAGGCTCTGCCATTGGCTCAGGTCATGACCTCAGGGTCCTGGGATTGAGCCCCACATCGGGCTCTCTGCTCGGCGGGGAGCCTGCTTCCCCCTTTCTCTCTGCCTGCCTCTCTGCCTACTTGTGATCTCTGTCAAATAAATAAATAAAATCTCTAAAAACAAAAACAACAACAAAAAAACATGTTTATGAAGATTCTCTCATGCCTACAGGTTAAAAATCGCATTGCAGGGGTGTCTGAGTGGCTAAGTTATGCATCTGCCTTCAGCTCAGGTCTTGATCCCAGAGTCCTGGGATCAAGGCCTGCATTGGACTTCCCACTCAATGGGGAGCCATGGGGAGGAGGGGAGCCTGCTTTTCCCTCTCCTCTGCAGCTACCCTGCTTATGCTTGCTCTCTATCAAATAATAAATCTTTAAAAAAAATTGCATTGCAGTTTTGACTATTTAAGTCTTTTTTTATAATAAGAAATCTGTCACTAAGGTTGAACAGAAATGAAATTTTCGTTTTGTCTAATTAGTTAGTAGGCAATTTCTTTCATAGCCTCCTGGGAGTGTCCTTTGATACTCTTATCAAAGAAAGGAAACAATTTAGAATGCAGAACCTGAAAGAACAACTATTTTATACCTTTCCATAAAGTGAAATGGAAATAGGTTCATGTTCTGACTTTGACTTTATTTAGATTGAGAATGGAGTAGCTAATTTATTTTCACATTTATCTTTAGAAACACATATCTAATTTTTTAAAAAATTCTACATGACGTCCATGAAAGACAGCAGGCATTGGGCTCTCTGCCTGCCTCTCTGCCTACTTGTGATCTCTATCAAATAAATAAATAAAATCTTTAAAAAAAAAAACCTGTTATTCTATTGATTTGTCAAGGTGTTAAAAAAAAAAAAATTTGAATTTAGTCATGAAGAGAATGAAGAGGAAAGGCCTACTTTCCAAAATACCATATGCTACAATTAAAACAATCATTTCAAAGGAAAAACATAAAAGAAAATGTAGAAGTAGATGACACAAGGTAGGCAAAAACCCCACAGTGAAGATCAAATGAATGAAACTCCCTTTTTGAAAGCTATCTACATTCAGTTAACACGAAAATCAAGGATATCATTTACCAACAGTATCAACAGCAACATGACTGAAAAATCCAGCAACATGGTGACTACCATCAGTGATACTGTACTGTACATTTAAAAGTTGCTGAGAGAGTAGATCGTAAAAGTTCTCATCAGAAGGAAAAAAACTCATAACTGTGTGGTGGCAGATGTCACTAGATTCACTGGGGTGATCATTTTGCAATACATACAAATAAATCATTAGGGTGTACCCTTGAAACTAATACCTATCAATTCTACCTCAATATGAAACAAAACAATTCAAAATCAAAAAGAAAGGGACAAGAGAGTAGCCAATATTCATGATGGACAATCTCTAATAAAGACATACCACACTATGAATTTGCGGGTGACAGAATATCATGTGAAATCCCCTCAGCCCTAAATCCATCCTTTGCTTCCCTGCTTCTGATATCAGAATACTTCTCCCCCACCAGCAGCAACTGTAGTTAAGCCTCACCAGTAAAGGATACTGTAGGGAAACTGTAGAAAGAGGCTTTACATTCTGGTTCTGGCATGCTTTTCTCAAAGGCAAGTTTGTCAGTGCCAGGGCCAGCAGCTTTCATGGCTGCCCTGACATCCAGCAGAGGGGCAAAGGGGAGTGGGGCTTTGCAGTATGTTCACATGGCCAATTTCCCCTGACATCCCATGTGGCATTTCCCTATGGATGGCTTCACCGGGTCAGCAAACTTCACCACCAGGGGACCACAGTTATGTCTTCTCTAACTAGATCTGGTTTTCAGCCCTACAAATACAATGAGGCTCTTTGCCAAATTTGGTCCTTCCATGGATGCACTTGCTCAGCCCTTTGGGTGGTAATGGCTATTCCCCATATCTGCTGTTCCTATGATCACTTAGCATTCTCTCTACTCTTTAGTGATCAATCCCACACCATTCCAAACTCCTATGGTAGTCATTTTTTTATTTACACTTTGCCTATTTGAATTACCACATAGTTTTTGTCTTGCTATTTCTCCAATATGGTAAGTAAACTTTACCTTGTTTTTAGCCACCTCAGCTGCCATTACTTCAATCTGTACTTCATAGGATTTGATAGCTTCATTTACAGCTTCAAGTTGTTGCTTATAGGATGCATGCTCTCTCTTGAGCTCTTCCAGCTCCAGAGTGATAGCTTCAACTTCCTGTAAGAAACCATTATCTACACATTCAATAGGCTATTACTGAAAAATGAATATATACATGTCAATAAAATCAGTAAGATTCTCATGCAGGTAAGACCCACAGCTTAGTTATTCAACCATCAAAACACATGTAAACTCTTTCCCCTGAAAAAGGAAGGAGAAAGGGAATTTATTTTCCTATATTTAAAAAAAAAAAAGACAAATGTATGTAGTTTTTACAGGTTCAAAGAACTTAGCATAAACTATTTCCTTCATCCTTTTAGTCCTACAGAGATAAATACAGAATTCTACATAAGAGATAAATTAGCAGAGGAAAAGCCTTTTTTGAAACATAATTACTCAATGTCGGGGAAAAAAAAAGTTTCTTAAATTTTCTTCTTTTCCATTATACCCTTTAATTTGTTAGAAGATACTCTGTGCAGGTATTTAGTGACAGAATAGGAGGAAAAATAGATTTAAATAAAAGTGTCTAGAAAAGTGATTCAGAGCACAGCCTTTGGAGACAGTAAAAACTAGGTTCAAGTTCCAGCTTTGGCACCATCCAAAAGATATAAAAGCAGTTATCACCACCCATCTACAACGGAATGGCACTTTGTAAATGTAACAAGCTTTGTATTCTATCCATCTTTCACAGTATCCATTCATAGATGATCACCAAATTAGAAAGGTCACCACTCAAGCCAACACAGGATACAAGCTTTTGGTCTACTCTTAAGTGAAACATTTACAAAAAGGCAATTTTGCTCTTTCTCTAAAATTAGCAAGACAATACAACCCATCCTTACAATTATGACCCTACGAGGCTTTCAGCAAAATGTCTTTTGACTTAGAAGATGAATAATTTATTTCCCAAAGCAGCACAGTGTGCTTTTAGATGTTGCCTTGAATACTGACGAGTAAGTAAGGCCAGCAACTGACGAGTAAGGCCAGCAAAGCAGCTCTACCACCTTCAGGTCTATATTGACAATAAAAGATTGGTTCCACTTCAAGAAAGGTTATTACCTGTTGTTTTTCTTTCATTTTCTTACTAGAAGCATCTGCTTTCGTTTTGGCAAAATCCAGTTTTTCCTGAGCATCCTTCAGTTCTCGCTCTCTTTCAGCCTCTGCATTTTTCATTTTATTTTCCAATACTTCGTATTTTTCTTCTGCTTTTTTCTGGATTTCTTTGGTGTTTTTTAAGGTCTCCTCACTTTCCTCTGCATCATAAAAGTAGGCAAATGTGGCTAAATGAGGTCCTCCAACTATTAGAAGTTATAGATAATGTTTTATAAAAGCCTTATAAATTCACCTTTTAAAAGGAGAAATGGCCTGAAAAACTGGAGGTTAAAATTTAAAAACATTAACTGTTCCAACCCTATTCTAGAAATGTTATGTTGAAATACAGATCCTACCTGGTCCAGGATCTGATGGCTTTACTGGTGAATTCTACCAAACATTCAAAGATTTAATACCTAGCCTCGAAGTCTGAAAAAACAGAAGAGGAGGGCACACTTCGAAACTCTAAGGCCACCATTACTCTGATATCAAAACCAGACAAGAACACTGGGGGGGGGGTGTGTGGCAGTTATAGTCTAATAAACTGTAATGAACCCAGACACCAAAACCTTCAGCAAATATTAGCAAACTGAATTAAACGATACATTAAAAGGATGATACACCATGATCAACTGGGATATATCCCAAGGATGCAAGGCTGGTTTAACATTTGCAGTCAATGTGCTACACCGTATTAACCAAATGAAGGATAAAGAGCATGTTTTCAACAGATGCAGAAAAAGCATTAGACCAATTTCAATATCCATTTATGACAAAACTCAACAAAGTGGTTATAAATGAAATGTATCTCAACATGAAAAAGGCCATACAAGACAAGCCCAAAGCTAACATTATATTCAATACTGAGAAGCTGAACATTTTTCCTCTAAGATCAGAAACAAGACAAGGACTCTTGCCATTTTTCATCAACATACTACTAGAAGACTTACTCAGAGCAATAAGGTGAAAGAAACAAAGGCATCCAAATTAGAAAGGAGTTAAACTATCTCTATTTGCAGATGACATATTATATACATAAAATCCTACAGAGTCCAATAAAAAACTGTCAGAATAGACATATTCAAAAAAGTTGTCGGATACAAAAATCAATGTACAAAAATCTGTTTCTATGTACTAATAATGAATTGTCAGAGAAATTAAGAGAACAATCCTACTTATAATTGCATCAAAAAGAAAAAAGTACCTAGGAGGTAGAAAGACACATACACATAAAACTATAACTCACTTATAAAAGAAATTGAAGACGACACAAATAAATGGAAACATATGCTGTACTCATGGATTGGGAGGATACTGTTAAAATGTCTGTATTACCCAAAGCAATCTGCAGATTTGTTGAAATCCCTATCAAAATTTTAATGGCATTTTTTCAAACCATCCTAAAATCTGTATGGAATCATAAAAGATTCTGAGTAGCCAAAGCTATCCTGAGAAAAAACAAGGGTGGAGACATCATACTTCCTGATTTAAACTATAATACAGAGCTACAGTAATCAAAACAGTATGGAATTAGCATTAAAAACAGACACATCAATCAATGAACAAAACAGAGCCCAGGAATAAACCCATGCATGTATGGTCAATTATTTATGACAAAGGACCCAAGAATATACAATGAAGAAGGGGCAGTTTCTTCAATAAATGGTGCTAGGAAAACTGGATAGCCACATGCAAAAGAATGAAACTGGACCCCTACATTATACTACACATAAAACTTTACTCAAAATAGATTAAAGACTTGAATGTAAGACCTGAAACCATAAAACTCCTAGAAAAAAATGTAAGTGATAAGCTCCCTGGCATTGGTCTTAGCAGTCATTTTCTTTGGATTTCACGCTAAAAGCAAACACAACAGAAGCAAAGATAAGTGGACAATATCAAACTAAAAAGCAAGAGCAAAAAAAACCCATCAATAAAAGGCAACCTAACGAATGAGAGAAAATATGTGCACATCATTTATCGATAAGGGGTTAATATCCCCAATACATAAAGAACCCATACAACTCAAAAGAAAGAGTCAAACAGTCTGATTAAAAAATGGGTACAGTATCTGAATACACACTTTTCTGCAGAAGACACAGTCAACAGTTGCATGAAAAGATACTCAACATCACTAAGCATCAGGGAATTAAAAATCCTAACTATAATGAGATACCATGTCACACCTATTAGACGGGCTATTATCAAAACACAAGAAATAGGGCCGCCTGGGTGGCTCAGTGGGTTAAGCCTCTGCCTTCAGCTCAGGTCATGATCTCAGGGGCCTGGGATCGAGCCCCACATCGGGCTCTCTGCTCCCCCTTCTCTGCCTACTCATGATCTCTCTTTCTCTGTCAAATAAATAAATAAAATCTTAAAAAAAAAACAACAAGAAATAACAAATGTTGGAGAGGACATGGAGAAAAAGGCACACTCACACACTGCTGGTGGGAATGCAAATTAGCGTGGCAACAACGGAAAACAGTATGGAGGTTCCTCGAATAATTAAAAAATAGGTATGATCTAAATAAAAGTTCCACTTCTGGGTATTGAAGAAAACAAAACATTAACTCAAAAAAATATATATATGCACCCCGGTGGTCACTGCAGCATTATTTACAACAGACAAGATATGGAAACAACCTAAGCATCCACCCATGGATGAACAGATCCAAGATAATGTATGCATGTAGTATACAATGGAGTATTACTCAGCCATAAAAAAGAAAACCTTGCCATTTCCAACAATATGAATGGACCTTGAAGGCATTATGCTAAGTGAAAAAGAGAGAAATACAGTATCACTTACATATGGAATCTTAACCAATTTTTAAAAAGCCTAGCTAATGCATACAGAGAACAGATGAATGGTTGGCCAAGATTTGGGGGGGGGGGGGTGGACAAAATGGGCTAATTTTTACTTTTATAAAAGGGGAAGAAATCTATTAGTGGGAATACTGACCTACAGAATGAGAAAAACTAAAACTACCATATGCAATTAAGTTCTAATTAAGTATAAGACAAGTTCTTAAAGTTAGGGGTAGAGATGGCTATAAAGTGAATTATGTCAAACATTTAAAATTTCCGTTTAACAAAAATATGATAAATAAAGTTAAAAGACAAGCACATAAACCAAAAGATATTTGTAAAGCAGATAATCTACAAGAAATCAGAACTCTTAAGTTCAAGCATAATAGAAACAAACTATAAACAACTCAAAAGAAAAATGGGGAAAAGAGAAAATTCAGAGAAGTAGAAACCAAAAGGTCCAAGGTCCAAGGAACATACATAGATCCCCAGCTTCACCAGCAAATCAAGGATTGCAAGTTAAAATACTAATGTGCTATCTCTTCAGAACAATCAGACTGGGGATATTTTAGTCTTTTGAGAAAAGAAAGGATTTGGAGAACTGAGAACTTTCATATGCCACTGGTGGAAATGTATACTGCTGCAAATGGGTAGAACTTAGCAATATAATAATAATATCTAATAATAAAAATATTTAGAGTGATTAATTCAAATATATAATAAAGAGATCTAAAATATCTAAGTAAGTTTAAGTACAGAATGTTTTTATCTTACCAATGATTTTTCTAAGAGCATCTAATTCTTCTTGTTGCTTATGATACGAGCTTTGCTGAAGCTTGGTTTGTAATAAATCTGCCTCCTCAGTTTTCAGCTCCCACTGCTGTTTTAGTTGGCGATACCTTAGAAAAAGAGAAATTTACAATAAATGATCACAACTTTTCTGATATTTGAGATATACATTTAAACTACGGGCTCCTACCTAAAATAAACTCACAATATAAACAAAGTAAGATGCCACTGGTTATAAGAAGAGCTTTGATGACATCTAGCTTTGATGACATCTAATTTGATGCCTCTAATTTTGAGGCATCAAATTCAACTCTGATTTGGTCACTGAAGGTAAAGGACTCTGAATGACCAATACCGATAATAACTATTTACAGAAATACTCTTAATTTTAGAAAACACTAAAAATAACCTTGGAATAAATAGGTTCCCTTAAAAATGGTCTCTCCTGCTGATCCTTACCAAGAAAAACTCCACAATAGCTCCCCACCACAAAAACACATTAGAATGTAACCACCACACAAAATTTCAAAAATCTGGTTATCAATTCCCATTTTCAAATATTACACATAGTTCCCCTAAATTTTGTAATGAGACCAATAGTTCAAAAAGGTACAGTACTTAACATTACAGTGCACTCTTCTTGCAAATCCTAAAATTCTAGCCCATTTCTAGCTGCTGAAAATTCTTTCTTTGGAAGGTATTTAGCTAATTCAGCTGCAGTGAAATTTCAAGCTGTAATAAATTCACAAAGAAGCTTGGCACTAGAAATTCATGAGGTCTGAGGAAAAAGGAAGGAAGCAACTTATAAAACATAAATACTCCCGAGAGTATTCTTGCCTGAGATTGCTTGACGGTAATTAAAGCCATAATTTTCAAGCTATTTCTCAATTCATTTTAAAAACGTGGAGTGCAGAAATTTGAAAGAAGTTAGAAGCTATTTTCCTAATATGGTCCATGAAAGAATGGCTTTATGACCTTTCCACTTTCATATTTTAAAAGTAGGCTCCACGCCCTGCATGGAGCCTAACACAGGGCTTGAACTCACAATCTTCAGATCAAGACCTGAGCTGAAATCAAGAGTCAGATGCTTAACTGACTCAGGCACCCAGGCGCCTCCCACTCTCATTATTTTTAAGAATCTATTTCCTTTTCTTGACCTCAATGCCACAATCAGTCCAAAAGACAATTCTGCAAAATAACTTTATCCACCAGTATTGGATCATTTAACAGTTCCAAGCCAAATACAACTACAAACTCACTGCCTTGCCAAAGCTTCCATAGATCTCAGTAATCTTCTTCCCATCTTTTTCACAGAGAAAAGTTCATTCACTTCTTGGTAATTTATTTTAATGAAGGTAAAAGCAGACTTTATATGTATATGTTTGAAAGTGGGCATTTTGATAAAATTTCTATCTTAGAATGATTATGACCATATCTTCCATATGTATAGTATTCCAAAAAAGTTTTGGCACTACTCCAAGCTTTGGTAATTCAGAAGATGAATGCTTAAAATGTACGAATATATATATTTCAAGCTTGTTAGCATATATATTTTAACCTTTATTCAGTATTGTGAATTCTGAATAAAATCTTTGATTTTAACTCTGTTCCCATTTGTCATCTTCAGAGAAACTAGAAAAACTTAGAAACATTCAAATAATGTACTTTTTAAGTTTGTGGCATTTTTCCTCTCTTTGGAGTTAGCATTATCTAATGTTTTACCAATTTAACTCTTTTTATTGTTTTCCCAGCTGTATATATGAAAACAAGAAGGAAGAGATTTATCTGTTTGGTTTACTGCTACATTCCCACTTCTAGAAGAGTACTTGGCAAACAGGAGGCACTCAGTAGTAAAAAACATTAACTGACCAAAAAAAAAGTTACATTAAATAGCATGATCCCAATTGCAAAAAAATAAAAATATGTATTTACCCATATTATACACAAACGGAAGTAATGTTGAGAAGCACACATGCATACCCATATCCACACCCATACAGAAGAAACACTGTAAGGAAATACTTTAATTTTAACAATGTCTTTCTGACAGGAACTTGTTTACTTCGTCAGTAGGCAACCCAGTGATCTTTATTATCTACAGGACAGCCACAAGCTGCTAAACTTAATGTTGGCATCCAAAATGATGCTATACTGTTCATAATTTAAATCAAGGACTTCAGTATCCTCTGGTATCAATCTCCAGAGTATGTATGGATTTCCCCCACCAATCCCAGTAAAATGTTAACAGTATATCTCAACAGGGAAAGAAAAGTATTTGGCTGGGTTTTTTTCTTCTTTTTGTTTAATTAGCTTTCCCTATTTCCTTACAAGAAAGACCTTATTTTTATCAGAAAAAGTAAAAAACTGATATGCAAGTTACCAACTCATAATTTATTCAAATAAAATTGAGGATATTATGAAAAAAGGCAGAAATTGTATTTTAGATAAAATTCTTTCATTTTCTACCATGGGAGTCTTTGACCAAAAAGAACACAGAAATATAACTTAATCTGACAAAAGTCTTACTTTTCAGCTGTATTTTTAAGACCTGCTAATTCCTCATCTAGAGTCTGTAGCTTATTCTCCTTGATTCTCAGTTCATCTTGAACATCTTTGAGTTCTTGAAACTTGGTTAAAATAGAAGCTGCCTGGGATCGAGCACCTGATAGAAATAAATTTTAACAGGCCTTAGACATTAAGTGTTAAATATAAGCATATTTAGTAGAAAGAAACTTTCTTAGAATTATACTTGAAAAGATTCAATAGCTAATCTTTTATAGTAAGCTTATAAAGATACAGAACTCATTTTATCATTAGAATCTCAGGGCATACATACTTGATGAGGAAATACTTCTAAGCAGATATGACACAGAATTGGTTTTATCATTAGAATCTTAGGACATATATACTTGATAAGAAAATACTTATAAGCAGATGTGATAGATTGTTTATTCAAAATAACCACTGCACCTTCCTACTGGGCCCATTCCTCTCAGGGCCATTTTCCTCTCCAATATCAGCTGAGCCATGTGGTTGGCTCTGGCCAATGAAATGGAAAATGTGCCTCTTTTGAAAGTAAGCTTTAAAAGACAGCACATAATTCACCATTTGTTTTCCCTCTCCCCTGAGAAAAGCATTTTCAAAGTAGGGGCTATTTTTCCCTCAGCCTGGGTTCCAGAAAGAGAATAACAATGAACAAAGAGATAAATGACCTACAGGTAAAGTAGCATAATTATGGTACTTATTATAAGTGACTGAGATTTGGGGGCTATTTTTTACCACATCCTAACCTGGCCTAAACTTTGATATAGCAGAGGAAGCAGAGGAAATCGGTTTCACTTTACAAGCAAATATAATTGTGACAGTAATCGGTTGAGTTATGTTGGCAAGAAAACTCTAGGTTTGATGGGAGAATGCAAAGGTCAATTAGCAATGCTATATGAGCACTTTGGTAATACAATACAGGGATAGATATTTGCCATCTCTAAAGTAGGAACTTCAAGAACATCCAAATCAATGAAATCTAAAATGTTTCTTATATTTTACATATTTAAAAATATATCATCTCTCTTTATCCTCCAATTATAGATACTAATCCTCTTATTATATATACTGGAATTCATTTCACAGCTATTGTTTCCTTGGCCTAGAAAGAAATTAAGTCACAGGCATTATACAGTCTCTTGATTTGGTTAAAAGCATAAACAGTGAAAACAGATAACCTGAATTCAAATCCTGGGCTTTGCCAGTTACCCACAAGTTATTTACCCACTCTGTACATTATTTCCACAACTGTATACTGATTACTGATGATAGCAATATACCTACCACATAGCTGCTATAAGAATGAAAGGAGTTCATTATTCAAAGCTCTGAGAATACGTCTTCCTCAAGTAATAGAAATGTTGTGTATCTGCATTGCCCACTTACCCATTAACTATCTGTGGTCACAGAGTCCTTGAAATGTGACTAGGACAATTGAGGAAATTATTTTCATTCAACTTTAATTATCATAATTAAGTGTAAGAGCCACATAAGGTTACCGTATTGGATGGCACAGTCTCGCAATGTTGCCTGTTATATAGGAAGCACTATTTAGGGTTTGTTAGCTACTTGATCACTCAACATAGATCTGGAAACTCAATGTGGCAAATGTTAGAGTAAGAAGAATATGATCATTATCTTATTCTCAAGAACAGATTTTTTTTTTATTTGCTTTTCACAGATGTAGTGGCATATACCCAAATTAGAACTTTATATTTCCTGAACAAGGGTAAAAATGTATTGAATTAAAAAAATTTTTCCAGTGGCTAGAATATCCTAATAGGACAAAATGCAAGAGGAAAAAAAAAGAGAAAAAACAAAAAAACCTAGACTTATAGACTTGAGAAAAATTTAAAAAAAGCAACAGGACAACAGGACCGATTATTACAGTATGAGCTCCTTGAGGGCTGAGACATTTTATAATTGCTCCGTATTTATTTTAAAAGATTTTATTTATTTATTTATTTATTTATTTATTTTAGAAAGAGAGAGAGAGTGGGAGAGAGTATGAGAGGGGAGAAGGTCAGAGGAAGAAGCAGACTCCCTGCATAGCTGGGAACCCAATACAGAACTCGATTCTGGGACTCCAGGACCAGGACCTGAGCTGAAAGCAGTCGCTTAACCAACTGAGCCAGCCAGGCACCCCTAATTTCTCCGTATTTAATTAAATAGCTGTGACACGGTAGATATTCAAAAGAAAACCCAGTTCTTAAATTAGAAATAAAACTCTGGATCAAGTCATTCTGAACTCACAATTTCCTGTTTTTTAAAAAACAAAACAAAAAAGTCCCATCCTATTTACCAAAGTTTTGAGAACACAATGATATAAAACCTACCTCCAAGATTTGCATGGAAGATAAAAGCAGAATAGAAGGTCCCTAGGCTCACCTCATACCATGAATAAAACTAGATAACTAAGAAATCATCCAAAATACCCCAGAAATTGACCTGAAGACTGGCAGAAAAGAGACCACACCAAAGAAGGTAGCAAGTATGGAGGTGTGATTTGGGAGAGAAACAGCGGCCATGGTGGGGTAAGGAGCTGTGGTCAGAACTGGACTAGCACAGAGGGGAGGCCACACAGGGAAGACAAATCCCCATAACAACTGGCTTCGGAAGTGAGAGGGTCCAAATTTCATGAGCTATGGCAACCAGCAGAGCTTTAAACCTACAGTTTTAAAGGTCAGCATGCTTGGCTCTGGGAGAGTCCCAAGAGTATTGTTCTTTGGACAGAGTGGGGGAACAGCCCACCAACAGCATGGTAACAGCTTTCTGAGGAGCACCAGGGGACATGGTGGGGAGGTTGTGACCTCATCTAGAAGAATGTCCCAGAGAGGCAGCATTCACAGAGAGACCCCCTCCTAGAACAAAGGAATGAGCAGGCATCATTTCCCTTGCCCATCTCTCAGTATAAACACAGGGACACTTGCAGGAACCAACCCAGCAGACACTTGCTACCTAACATTCTTACACCAAAACTCCAACTCCCATGCTCAGGTGGATTCTGCCTTCCCAATCACTCTTGCCTCAGGCCCAGAATAGGAGGTTCCCACCCCCAGAAGAACGGTCCAAAGCCCTGGCAACACCGTGTTTCCCAACGTGGGAATTTATAGGGCCTCAGTTCCACTGGCAACAGGTCTCATTTCACAAAAAGACCAGAGCTCACCTAGTTAAAAATGCTCTACATTCAGGCCAGGGACTAAATACTGCCCACAATAGGCAAAGAGAGCCTCTGCAGACAACACTTGAAGGATAAAGAGGCTGCAACACAATGCAGACACTCCCAGAAACACTGGGTTCTGGAGAAGAGGGGACACTATACTGCTGGGCACTATAAGGACCTCTTCTCCATCAAGCCATTACCATCAAGAATAGGAGAGAACTTTCCTAACACATAGAAATAGGCACAAGTCAACAAAATGAGAAGACAGAGGAATCTGTCCTAAAGAACAGAACTCGGCCACAGCCACAGATCCAAGCAAAGCAAATACAAGTCACATGAGTGAAAGAGAATTTATTTAATATTAAAGATTTTATTTATTTTTGAGAAAAAGAGCAAGCACGTGAGTGCACAAATAGAGGGGAGGGGCATAGGGAGAAGCAGACTCCCCACTGAGCCCAATGTGGGGCTTGATCCCAGGATCCTGGGATAATGACCTGAGCTGTAGACAGATGTTTAACCAGCTGAGCCACCCAGGTGCCCTGAAAGAGAATTTAAAGTAATGATCATAAAGGTATTGCACTTGAAAAAAAAAAAGTGAAGACATCAATGAGACCCTTAACACAGAAATAAAGAAAAAGAACCAATCAGAGATGAAAAGTGCAATAAATGAGTTTACAAACACCCGTGATGCAACAGACAATAGGCTGGAGGAAGCAGAAAAGCAAATTAATGACCTAGAAGAAGGATGGAAAATAATCAACCTTAAAAGAGAAAAAAAATTCTGCAAAAAGAAAATAGACTTAGGGAACTCAGTGATTTCCATTAAGTGTAGTAACATTCATATTGTAGGGATCCCAGAAGAATAAGAGAGAGAAAAGGGGGTAGAAAGTTTGAAGAAATAATACCTAAAAACTTCCCTAATCTGGGGAACCAAACAGATAACGAGACCCAAGAGACGAAGAACCCCCCCCAAAAAATCCACAAAAGCAGATCCACATGAAGCAGTTCATGGCCACTACACCAGACCTGCAAGAGACTGACTAGCAAGGAAAGACCAAAGTGACAGCAAGAAAGTAGGGAACACAGAAGTAATAAAAATATTTCTTGGGACACCTGGGTGGCTCAGGTCATGATCCCAGGGTCCTGGGATGGAGCCCCACATCGGCCTCTCTGCTCAGCAGGGAGCCTGCTTCCTCCCTCTCTCTCTGCCTGCCTCTCTGCCTACTTGTGATCTCTGTCAAATAAATAAATAAAATCTTAAAAAAAACAACAACTTTTTTTCTTAAAAAAAAATAAAAAACAAACAAACAAGGAATTCCCCAAACACAGGGATGTAAAATATCCAAATACCTAAATGTGGGGAGGAGAACAGTAAAAATGGGCTCAAACTTAAGCAATTTGTTTCCTAATATAGACTGCTACATGCAAAAGATATTATATGCAAACCTAAAGATAGCCAAAAATTTAAAACCACTAAAAGAGATGAAAGGAAGAAAAAGGAATGCAAATAGTATCATTACAGAAAACCAGCATACATGAAAGAAAGAGGAGCAAGGACGAGAAAAACTTCAGAAACAAGTAACAAAAGGGCAATAAATACATACCTATCAATAATTATTTTGAATGCAAATGGACTAAACGCTCCAATCAAAAGAAATAGGGTTACGGAATGCATTAAAAAAAAAAAAAAAAAAAAAAAAAAAAAAAAAAAAAAAAAAAAAAAAAAAAAAAAAAAAAAAAAAAAAAAAAAAAAAAAAAAAAGGCCCATCTGTATGCTGCCTATAAGAGACATTTCAGACCTAAAGTAACCTGAAGTTGAAAGTGAGGGGATGGAGTAACATTTATCATACAAATGGATGCCAAAACAAAGCTGGAATAGACAAAGTATATCAGACAAAACAGATTTTAAAACAAACACTATAAAAAGAGACTAAGACACTATATAAAATAAAGGGGACTATCCAACAAAAGGACTGAACAACTGCAAATATTTACACATTCAACATGGGAGTAACCAAATATATAAAACAGTTAATAGCATAAATGAACTAATCAACAGTCATACAATAATAGTAGGGGATTTTAATACCCCCCTTAGATCAATGGGAAGGTTGGTCAGAAAAT
The DNA here is from genome assembly GCA_004024625.1 of Mellivora capensis. Taxonomy (NCBI): domain Eukaryota; kingdom Metazoa; phylum Chordata; class Mammalia; order Carnivora; family Mustelidae; genus Mellivora; species Mellivora capensis. Next base: position 34,526 of record PISX010008562.1, read on the forward strand.
CTACAAGGAAATAGTGGCTTTGAAGGACACACCAAAACAAATGGATTTAACAAATATATTCAGAACATTTCATCCTAAATAGCAGAATACACATTCTCTTCTGGTACACAGGGAAAATTCTCCAGAACAGATCACATATTAGGCCACAAAAGAAGTCTCAACAAATTCAAAAAGACTGAAGTTTTACTATGCATCTTTTCAGACCACAACACTATGAAACTAGAAATCAAGCACAAGATAAAAAGTCCACAAAGAGGACAAATACATGGAGGATAAAAACATGCTACTAAATAATGAATGGGTCAGCCAGAAAAATCAAAGAAGAAATCCAAAGATACATAGAAGCAAATGAAAATGAAAACACAAAAGTCCAAAACTTTTAGGACAGAGCAAAAGCAGTTCTAAGAGTAAAGGTTATAAAGACAGAGCTGTAAGGCCAGAAACCATAAAATTCCTGGAAGACAGTAAGATAGTAATGTCACTGATACAGGTCATAGCAACATTTTTCTAGACACATCTCTCAAGGCAAGGGAAATAGAAGAAAAAATAAACATTTGGGACTACATGAAAATAAAAAGCTTCCATACAGCAAATAAACAATCAACAACACAAAGCCCACGGAATGGGAGAAGATATTTGCACCTGACATATCTGACAAAGGATTAGTATCCAAAATATATAAAAAACTAATAAAACTCAACACCCCAAACCCCAAAAATCCAATTAAAAATGAGAAGACATGAAGAAACATTTTCCAAATAAGAAATACAGATGACCAATAGACAAATGAAAAGATGCGCAACATACTCCGCAGGGAAAGGCAAATCAAAACTACAAGGTATCACCTCATATCTGTCAGAATGGCTAAAATGAAAAACATAAGAGACAAGTGTGGCAGAGGATGTAAAGAAACAGGAACTCTTTTTGCACTGTTGGTGGGAATGCAGACTTGTGCAACCCCTGTGGAAAACAGTATGGAGGTTCCTCAAAAAGTTAAAAATGGAACCACCCTATGATCTATCAATCACACCACTGGATATTTACACAAAAAAAATACAAAAACACTAATTCAAAGGGATACATGCACCCTTATGTCTACTGCAGCATTATTTACAATATCCAAATTATGGAACCAGCCCACGTGTCCATCAACTAAAGAATGGCTAAAGAAGAGGTGGCGTATGTATGTGTGCATACATATACACACATACACACACACACAATGGAACATTATTCAGCTATAAGAAAGAAGGAAATCTTGCCATTTGCAAAGACATGGATAGAACCAGGAAATATAAAGCTAAGTGAAATAAGTCAGTTAGAGAAATACCATATGCTTTCACTCATATGTGGAATTTAAGAAACAAAGGAGAGAAAGAGAGATAAGCCGAGAAAGACTCTAAACTATAGCAAACGAACTGATGTTAGCAGATAGAGGGTTGGTAAGGTGACAGGTGAAATGCATTACAGGGATTAAGGAGAGTATTTGTTGGGATGAGCAGCAGGTATTGCATGAAATTGTTGAATCAATAAATTGTACACCTGAAATTAATATCATTGTATTTTAACTATACTGGAATTAAAATTTAATATAAATAAAATTTAATAAAAAAGAAAAATATAATCAATATTGCATGATTCTTTTTACTTTTTTGTTCTATTTAAATTCAATTTAACTAACATATACTGTATTATTACTTTCAGAGGTAGAATATAGTGATTCACCAGTTGCATATAACACCCAGTGCTCATTCCATCAAGTGCCTCCTTAATGCCCATCACCCAGTTATCCCAACAACCCCACTTTCCCTCCAGCAAACCCCATTTTTTCCTAGGATTAAGTCTCTTAATAGAGGAAGGTTTGCCTTCCTCTATTTCCCTTATTTTTCCTTCCCTTCCCTTATGTTCACTGGTTCGTTTCTTAAATTCCACGAGTGAAATCATAATTTTCATCTTTCTCTGACTTACTTTGCTCTACATAATACCTTCTAGTTCCATGTCATTGCAAATGGCAAGATTTCATTCTTTTTGGTGGCTGAGTAATATTCACGTGTGTGCGTGTGCACGTGTGTGTGCGTACACAGACATAGAACACATCTTTATCCTTTCATTTGTCGATGGACATCTGGGGTCTTTCCATAGTTTGGCTATTGTAGACATTGCTGCTATAAACACTGGGGTGCATGAGCCCTTTCAGATCATTATGTTTGTATCTTTGAGGTAAATAACCCAGAAGTGCAACTGCTGGGTCGTAGGGTAGCTCTATTTTTAAATTTTTGAGGAACCTCCAAACTGTTTTTCCAGAATAGCTGCACCAGTTTGCATTTCCACCGATATATAAGATAGTTTCCCTTTTTCCACATCCTTGCCAACATCTGTTATTTCGTGAGTTGTTAAGTATAGCTACTGTGACCAGTGTGAGGTGGTATCTCATTTAGTTTTGATTTTATTGCCCTGATGCCAAGTGATGTTGAGAATTTTTTTTCATGTGTCTCTTGTCCATTTGTATGTCCTCTTTGGAGAAATGTCTGTTCATTTCTTCTGCCTGCTTCTTGACTGGATTTTTTGGGTTTTTTTGGTGTTGAGTATAGTAAGTTCTTTATAGATTTTTGGATACTAGCCCTTTATCTGATATGTCATTTGCGAATATCTTCTCCCATTCTGTATGTTACCTTTTAATTTTGTTGACTGTTTCCTTTGCTGTGTAAAGGCTTTTTATCTTGATGAAGTTCTAATAGTTGATTTTTGCTTTTGTTTCCCTTGCCTTTGGAGATGTGTTTTGGAAGTTGTTGCTGTGGCCGAGGTCAAAAAGGTTGCTGCCTGTGTTTTCCTCTAGGATTTTGATGGAGTCCTATCTCACATTTAGGTCTTTCATCCATTTTCAGTTTATTTTAGTGTATGGTACAAGAAAGTTCCAGTTCCCTTTTACTTTTAATACATGCAGTATATTAGAGTATTAATCTTATCTTCTAGACTTTTCCTTTTGTTGCTGTTTGTCTTGTATCTTGTGTATCTTTCTAGTTATTTAATTTTACCTTTTTTCATCATTTAGGTTTAAGCCCAAAAGTAAAGCCCAAAAAAACTACAACCAACCCTAAAAATAAAAAGTCAACTCCATAAATCTTTCCGGAAAATAGTTCTTAAGCATATCAGTTTACTAGAGATATTTAAATCACTAGTAAACTAATATGCTTAAGAACTGTTTTCTGATTCTCCTTTTTACAATCTTATCTATCTCCTCCAACTACTGAACCATTCAATAAACTAATGGTATGGTTCCTGGCATATCCTAAGTTCTCGATAAACATACAATGGAAAGATTATTTAGTAGCGGTTCAACATTAGCTCTGAAGTCCAACTCTGAGTTAAAATACTAGTTTTAACACTGTTTGCTATTAACTAATTACTAAATTTCTTCTAATTTCAATTTCATTCCCAAAAGAATGGGTAAAGTAATAAAACTACCTTTATGGAAGAGTTGTAAGGAATGAACGAGGAAAAAAAAAGCAAATATTTATACCACCTGACACAGAATGAATTAAACATTACCTATTTTTGTTCTTTGTAAATAAACAAAAAAGCAACCTACCTCCACTCAATGTCCCATGAGGATCAAATATTTCACCTCCAAGAGTTACAGTTCTAGTCATTATCCTTTTATCAAAGGCCACTTTTTTTGCATTATCCATATTATTACAAACAAACGTTGTTCCAAAGACAAATTCCATTGCTTTCTGAAGTTCTGGCTTGTATTCAACCAGGGAAAGAGCCACATGAACATTGTTAGGACCAACCTGTGGGAAAACAATAGATGCGTCACAGTACATACTACCCCTTTCCTTTCAAATATTATTTTACAAAACAGAAGCAGTATACTAGAAATTTAAGTACTACTCACCTAGTACTACAGCTCCTTCTGAACTTTCTTAAAATACTATGGGAAACTCAAGAATTTTAGAAAAAAATTGAAGTTCAAACATTGAAACTTCTATGGCTAAGTAAAATATTTAAAGCACTAGGCATTATGACAGTGTCTATTAAGCAGGAGCCACTACCAAGTTTCTAAATCCAAAATGGACTATTTGAACACATTCTCTTAGTTAAAATATAGCAATTGCTAAATCAACACAATTATATAAAATGTTTTATTTCATGTATTAATTTATTTACTCTATAGTGAATACTTTTTCACTCAAATTAAACATGCTAGAGCAGCCATCTGTCAGAGAAAAACACAACTAACAATTGTAAGGGCAAAAAAAAAATTTTAAATCCCTCAGTGTTTTATTTTGATCCAACTGCCTCTTCTCAACCTTTGTTGATGTGTACTTCTGCTCGTCTTTTTAAAAAAACTAAGCATACTTTAAGGAGCTTAGTAGCAGCAAGAGAAATCAAAATGAAAGCATCTCTGTATAACAAAAGTTCAGCATTGCCCTCTGACACAGCAGCAGCCATTAAAAAGGTTTGGCTAGGGGCGCCTGGGTGGCTCAGTGGGTTAAGCCTCTACCTTCGGCTCAGGTCATGATCCCGGGGTCCTGGGATTGAGCCCCGCATCGGGCTCTCTGCTGAGCAGAGAGCCTGCTTCCTCCTCTCTCTCTCTGCCTGCCTCTCTGCCTACTTGTAATCTCTGCCTATCAAATAAATAAATAAAATCTTTAAAAAAAAAAAAAAAAAGGTTTGGCTAAAGGACCTGGGTAGAAGTATCTTTGCTGCTACCTGAAACCACGATTTACTTCTTACACTGGGACTTGTCTAAAAGCTGAAGTAACTGCCAAAACCTTCCAGACCCATGGTGATTTTTCAAAGTAAACAAAGCACTAACCAGAAACACCACCTTTCAATTACTCCGCACTCATTTTCCTTCTGCTGAGAGTATACAGGTCAATACAACCGCATTTTGAAATAATTCATTAAAGACTTCTCAATATCAGCAAGAACACTGAGTATCCATTTTGTTGCTTAATTATATAAGCATTTCTAGGTTTCATAGAGCTGTCCTTTCCACTGATGCACTTGGAATGCCTGCTCAATAACAAACTGGTAATACTGCTGAGCATTAGGGCTGGCTTCATGCTATTATCCAATGTTACACAACTATAATTGCCTTTTAAATGTACTGCCTTGTATTCCTTTGGGGTTTGTTTTTATTTTTTATTTTTTACTAATAGCTATATCACTTTAGATCCACCTCAGCAGCTGAATGGGTATGCTGGTCCCCTGCTTTTTATGTTCAGGGGTTGGAAGGCAACCTAGAGAAACTCTAACAGAGAAGCATCTCTTTAAGACTGATAGGTAACTCCCATAACAGTTTAACAGTGTCTGGCATGAAAAAAAAAAAAAAACAAAAAACAAAAAAACCTAAAGAAGTCTGGTATTTATAAGCTCTATAATTCTAGTAATTCAGAGATTGGATATTTCCTACTAGCATATGCTAATCATATGACCTGACTAAAGGTTTAGAGACATTTTAACATTACAACTTTGAAATACCAAAGGTAGTTTTAGTTTTGCACCATTTCTATTCTCCTTCCATCTGTTTTCATAAAAGCCAACTCTTTTTTTGTAGCTTAAATGTGTAACAACAAAATTTTGTGGTTCTACATATGATTATGTCCCCCAAGTTAATGTCCTCTAACTAAAACAAAGCAAAACAAACAAACAAACAAACAAAAAAAAGTAAGGTGGAGATAAATCATATAAAGACGACTTACAAGATTCTGAGCGACCCTCAGAGTTTCTGGAGCAATACATCTGGCTGAAATTTTATTGAGTGGAATTATAGTGTATCGACGTTTCAATTCCCCCTTTTCTAGTAACTTTTTTCCAGTAACCTAAAAAATTGTGCATTTGAAATAATAAAATATTAATGACAGAAAACAATCAGAGGCAAAGAGTACAACTTTAGAATCCACAACTGTTTAGTGCCTAGTATCCTGAACAATGGAAAGTCTAAAACTTGATAATATGCATTCTGGATTCCTGAGTTAGCACGAGCCTTCTTTGGGAATACAGTTAATCAAATATGATATAATAAAAAATATAATAAAAAGTCATTAACTGAAGAGCTATACTTGTAAAGATAAGCAACTTTAGGAATAGCTTAAAACATCAAGAAAGTACTCAATTCTAGCAGCTCATGGTTTTTCCAGCTAAGGAGGAATTATAAACTTTAATTAGAATTAATTTACCTCTGTGTCTACTACAACATTGTAGAGCCGTTCCCCGGCCACCAATTCTAGAGCTGTGGTTGCAGAAGTATCTTTCACACTAATCAGAGAAGCTACAAGTCCTTTCACGCAATTTCTATTCCAGTTCTTCTCTGGATCCCTAAAATAGAAGAGTTGACAAAAATTAATCTGAAAAAATAAAACAGAAAAAGTTGTATTTTACTAGTCCAGAGCTCTTCTTAACAACACATTAAAAGAGAAACATATACACTTTTAAGAAAAACAAAAATTTAATGTTCAGATGACTTCCCAACTATTGTTTTAAGTCAATCAAAAGATCTTTCAGTATATATTATTTTCAGTGAAACAAAAATAACTTTGATATAATTTTTTTTTAAAGATTTTATTTATTATTTGACAGACAGAGATCACAAGTAGGCAGAGAGGCAGGCAGAGAGAGAGGAGGAAGCAGGCTCCCCGCCAAGCAGAGAGCCCGATGTGGGGCTCGATCCCAGGACCCTGGGATCATAACCTGAGCCGAAGGCAGAGGCTTTGACCTGCTGAGCCACCCAGGCGCCCCTGATATAATTTTTTTTAAAGATTTATTTATTTCAGAGAGAAGGAAAGGGAACACAAACAGGGTAACAGGGTAAGAATCAGGGAAAGAGAGAAGTAGAGGGGAAGGAGACTCCCTGCTGACTGCAGAGCCCCACACAGGACTCAATCCCAGAAGCCCAAGATCATGACCTGAGCTGAAATCAAGAGTCAGCCCCTCAACCAACTAAGCCACCCAGGTACCCCTGAGGCTATAGTCTTTAATACATATATTACTCTAAGTATTCCATGAAAAAAAACAAAAAAATCTGTAAACTGTAAAATGTTAATGTAGATATTTAAAGAAACTTTGGACTGAGATTTAATTTCCCTCATTTTGGTCTTAAGAATTCCCATTGCCAACACTTGAAACATTTCAATAAACATTTAAGAAAAAAAATGCCAATTAAGGAAAAGCAGCTGACAATATTTTTCATACAAAAATCTTAATGTTAACAAAATTTTCAGATTGTCTTCCAGCTTAAACGAAAATGTATCCTGGTTAACATTTCAGTAAGTGTTCAGGGGAAAAAATACCAATTAAGGAAAAGTAGCTTACAATACTTTTCATACAGAAATCTTGATGTTAATGAAATTTTCAGACTATCTTCCAGCTTAAATAAAAATGTATCTTGGCTATTACCATGTTAAAATTTAAGGTTTAAATCTCTTACCTGTAGGCAAACTGAATATTAGGAAATCTGGCTAAGAGAGCTTCATATGTTTCTTTCAATCTACTGATATCACGAGAAAGCTGCCTGCGCTTTTCCAGAAGTCCTTCCTCCTTGTTTTCTGGATAGTAAATCACAGGTAAATTGAAACAGAGTTTTAAAAATGCAAATATTATAGTTTTAAAGAAGCGGTCAGTAACCTCTATTTCCAAAGCATTCCTAGAAGCAAAACACAAATTTCTGGTATTAAATAAAAAGCAAACTTAACATGAAAGATCAAGTAGACGCTATTACCAACAAATAACAAATTTCCATTCCAAAAATAATATATGAATTGAATAACTATGAATGTGGAAATAAATATACAAAGGACATTTTGGGAGTTTTCAAATGGCACTTTGGTGACCGAAGCAGGAAACTGTCAATAGTGAGTTTTCAAAAATTCAAAGAGCTGGGACATGGGAAAGTAGGAGAATCTTAACCTCACCATGTCCCATGGATTCAACTAGATAACACCTACATCAGTGTAAATAACCCAGAAAATGGCCCAAAGATTGTCAGAACACTCTCCACAGCTAAATGTGGAGAAGAGACCACATCAATGAGGGTAGGAAGGACAGAGATACAGTAATGAGCCAAGCAGACCTGTGGGATTGTGAATGGGAGGGAGGGACACCAAGGACACAGGAGAGAGAAATGGACTGTAGTCACACCAAGCACTCCCAACACAGGAAACCGCAAGGGGAAGACAAATCCCCATTGAGGAGCACCTGTGTGGCTCTCAGTCAGTTAAGTGTCTGCCTTTGGCTGGGGTCATGATCCCAGGGTCCTGGGACTGAGCCCCATATTGGGCTAGCAGCTCAGTGGAGAGTTTGCTTCTCCCTCTGTCTTCTTGTGCTCTCTCTTGCACACGCTCTTGCTCTCAAATAAATAAATCATATCTTAAAAAACTAACAAAAAAAAATTTGCCTTAGAAAACCAGAGGGGCAAAAAAAAAAACCCAGAGGGGCAAAAAAAGAAAACCAGAGGGGCATAATTTTGCACATTCTCATGATCTGCAGGGCCTAAAACCTGGAACTTTAACTCAGCAGGTTCAGCTCTAAGAGAGCCAAGAGGGTGAGAGCCAACAGACTCCCAGTCCTTAAAGAGATAGCATGACAAACAGCCCCACAGAGACACAGAATAAAAGCAGCAGTTTGAAAAATTGCCTAGAGTATTCTGGTGGGAGATTTATCAATTTCAGAGCATGTGCTGGAGGGGCAGGGATCCTTGGAAGCCTTCTCTGGGAACTAAAGAGCTGGCAGGGACTATTTTCCTCCTCTGTCCCCATCCTAGACACAGACAGCTGCAGGAACCAGCACAGCTCTCCACCTAGCCTGCTAACAGTGTATCTCACCCAAGTTCTGCAGACATGTCCCTTCCCACAACAGACCTGTACAAACCTTGATAAAACTGCTGCCCCACTCTGCTTTCTCCTGTGGACCTGCCCCCTCCAATACGCCCCGCGTCAGAGCCCATCCAAAGCAGTACCACCAGCCAGGCAGGGTACAAGCAGCCCCGACAGGGACCAGCACCACTCTAAAATAAACTCCCTACACTGCAGAGAGGGGAAGATAATTATATATACCAGTCCCATTGTGGCCTCAGCAGGAGGCTGGGGTCAGATCTCTGGTCTGACTGTAAGCCTCACGCACCAAGGAGTTTCTCAGGGGAAAACAATAGTTCTATGCTACCACTGCTCTGGCAAACACTTGGTCTGATTCAACTCAAGCCCAAGGCAGCTCCAGACTGGCCCGCTAACAATACAGGTCTGTCCATGACCAGCAAAGAGAGACATTCCAGACGACTAGACTGAAGGCAAAGCGGCTTAGCCACAACAGTAGGGAACATGCATCACATAGGAGATATCACAAAAGCATCAGGCTCTGGTGAACAGGGGACATTGCACTGCGGGGCACTACAGGATCTCTTCTTCAATAAGATCATTACTTTGAAGAGCAGGAGACGTAGCCAATGTTCTTAACACACGGAAACAGACACAAAGAGACAAAATGAGGAGACACAGGTATATATCCCAAAGGAAAGAGGACAAAATCATAGCAAGAGAGCTAAATGAAACAGAGAGCAGTAATAGGCCTGATAAAAAATTTAAAAGTAATGATCATAAAGATACTCACTGGACTTGGAAAAAAGTGAACTTCAGTAAGACCCTCAACAAAGAGACAGAAAATATAAAGAACCAATCAGAGATGAACTCAATAACTGAAACTAAAAATATACAAAATGGAACAAACAGTAGACTAGAAGAAGAAGAATAGATCCCCAACCTGGAAGACAGTAACAGAAGGCAATCAAGCTGAACAGGTGATAGAAAAAATAACAAAAAATGAGAACAGACTTAGGGAACTCAGCAATAGTATTAACTTTCCCATTATAGAGATTCCAGAAGAAGAAGAGAAAGAAAAGGGGGCAGAAAATTAGAAGAAATAATAGCTGAAAACTTCTTGAATCTAGGGAAGGAAACAAATCTCAATCCAGAAGGGAAAGAAAACCCCAACAAAATCAACATAAGGGGGTCCAAACCAAAACACATAGTAATTAAAACAGCAAAAAGTACTGATAAAGAGAATTTTAAAAGCATCAAGAGAAAACAGTTACAATATCAGTTGATTTTTCAGTGCAAACCTTGCAAGCCAGAAGGGAGGAGAAAAAAAAAAAAACCTGTATGGTATGCTATATTCAAGTGCTGAAAGAAAAAAACCTATAGCCAAGAGTATTCTATCCAGCAAGGCCATCATTCTTTTCAAGTGCACATGGAACATTTTAAAGAATAGTTCACATATTGGGCCACAAAAGAAGTCTCAACAAATTCATACCATGTGTCTTTTCTAACCACAATATTAAGAAACTAGAAATCAGACACAAGAAAAAGTCTGCAAAGAGCATAAACAGATGAAGGATGGACATTGAGGGGGGTATGTGCTACGGTGAATGCTGTGAATTATGTAAGACTGATGATTCACAGACCTATACCCCTGAAACAAATAATACATTATATGTTAGTGTAAAAAAAAAAAAAATGCTACTGGGGCACCTGGGTGGCTCAGTCATGAAGCCTTCGGCTCAGGTCATGGTCCTGAGGGTCCTGGGATCGAGCCCCATATCAGGTTCCCTGCTCAGCAGGAAGCCTGCTTTCCCTCTCCTAGTCCCCCTGCTTGTGTTCCCTCTCTTGCTGTGTCTCTGTCAAATAAATAAATAAAATCTTTAAAAAAAAAATTGCTACTGAGGAATGAATGGGCCAACCAAGAAAGAAAAAAAAAGGAAAATGAAAACACAATGGTACAGCAAGCTGTTCTAAGAGGGAAGTTTATAGCAATACAGGCCTACCTCAAAAAGCAAGAAATAATTCAAACATACTAACATTATATCTAAAGGAGCTAGAAAAAGAAAAAACAAAACCCCAGCAGAAAGAAATAATATAGAGTAGAAACAAATGAAACAGAAACTAAAGGAACAGAACAAATAGAAAAGAAACCAGGAGTTGGTTTTTCAAAAAGATCAACAAAATTGATAAACCTTTAGCCAGACTCAATAAGAAAATAAAGAGGACTCAAATAAATGAAATCAGAAATGAGAAGAAATAACAACCAACACCACAGAAATACAAACAACTGTAAGAAAGTATTATGAAGAAATATATACCAAAAAAGTGCACAACCTAGAATGGATAAATTCCTAGAAACATATAACCTAACAAAAATTATTTCCTCCTGTTTCAGTTTAACAAACTGACTACCAGAAATGAAACTGAATCAATAATATAAAAAGTCAAAAAAGCCAAAGTCCAAGACCAGACGGTTTCACAGCCAAATTCTACTAAACATTAAAAAAAAAAAAAAAAAAAAAAAACACAGCTAATACCTATTCTTCTCTATTCCAAAAAAAAAAAAAAAAAACAGAAAAGGAGAACTTCCAAATTTATTTTATGAATCCAGCACTACACAGATTAAAAAAACAAAAAACAAAACAGATAAAGACTCTAAAAAAAGAGAACCACAGGCAGAATCTTTGATGAATATAAATGCAAAAATCCTCAACAAAATATTAGCAAACCAAATCCAACAACACATTAAAAGAAATCACTCACCATAATCAAGTGTGATTTACTCCTGGGTTGCAAAGGTGGTTAAATATTCGTAAATCAGTCAACATGATATATCACATTAACAAAGTAAGGGATAAAAACCACACAATCATTTCAATAGATGGAAAAAAAGCATTTGATAAAGTACAACACCTATTCATGAAAAAAGCCCTCAACAAACTAGGTTTAGAGGATATATAACTTAACTTAATAAAGGCCCTATATGAATAACCCACAGCTAACAACATACTCAATGGGGAAAAACAGAGTTTTTCCCCTATGATCAGGAACAAGACAAGGATGTTCACTCTCACCAGCTGTATCCAACATGATACTAAAGTCCTAGCCACAGCAATCAGCCAACAAAAAGAAATAAAAGGCATCCAGATTGGTAAGGAGGAAGTAAAACTTTCACAATTTCCAGATGACATGACATATATAGGAAAGACAAAAGATCCACCAAAAAACTGCTAGGCCTGATAAATAAATTCAGGATACAAAATCAACATACAGAAATCTGTTGCCTTCTATACACCAATACTCAAACAGAAGAAAGATCTATACACCAATGATGAAACAGCAGAAAGAAAAATTAAGAAACTACTCCTACTTAAAACTGCAGAAAAATAATAAAATACCTAGAAATAAACTTAACCAAGGGGGTAAGAGACTTGTACTCTGAAAACTATAAAACACTGATGAATAAAATCATAGACAACATAAACAAATGGAAGATACTCCCAGTTCATGGACTGGAAGAACAAGTAGTGTTAAACTCTCCATACTAGCTAAAGCAATCTACAGATAATGCAATCTCTATCAAAATACCAGTATTGGGGCACCTGGGTGGCTCAGTGGGTTAAAGCCTCTGCCTTTGGCTTAGGTCATGATCCCGGGATCCTGGGATCGAGCCCTGCATCGGGCTCTCTGCTCAGCAGGGAGCCTGCTTCCTCCTCTCTCTCTGCTTGCCTCTCTGCCTACTTGTTATCTCTGTCTGTCAAATAAATAAATAAAATCTTAAAAAAAAAAAATACCAGTATTATTTTTCACAGAACTGCAACAAACAATCCCAAAATTTGCATGGAACCACAAAAGACCCTAAAGAGCCAAAGCAATCTTGAAAAAGAACAAAGCTGGAGGTATCATAATCCTACATTTCAAAATACATTATAAAGTTGCAGTAACCAAAACAGTATGATATAGGTACAGACGTAGACACAGGTCAGAGCACCCCAAACAGACCTATGATTATATGGTCAATTAATCTTTCACCAAGCAAAAAGAATATACAATGGAAAAAAGTCTCTTCAACAATTGGTGTTGGGAAACTGGACAGCTCTATGCAAAAGAATGAAACTGGACACTTTCTTATACCATACACAAAAATAAACTCAAAATGAATTAAGGACCTAAACGTGAAACTTGAAACCATAAAAATCCTAGAAGAATGCACAGGCAATAATTTCTCTGACATCAGCTATACCAACATTTTTCTAGATAGATCTGAGGCATGGGAAGCAAAAGCAGAAATAAACTATTGGGACTATGTCAAAATAAAAAGCTTCTGCACAGCAAAGGAAACAACCAACAAAATTAAGACAACCTATAGAATGGAAGAAGATATTTGCAAATGACATATTCGTTAAGGGTTAGTATCCAAAATACACAAAGAACTTATACAACTGAACACTAAAAAGAAACAAATAATCCAATTAAAAATGGGCATAAGACATGAACAGACGTTACTGCAAAAACATAGAGATGGCCAACAGACACATGAAAAGATGCTCAACATCACTAATCACTAGGGAAACACAAATGGAGACCACAGTGAGATATTACTTCACACCTGTCAGAAGAGCTATAATCAAAAACACAAGAGACAAGTGTTGGCAAGGGTGTGGAGAAAAAGGAACCCTTGTACACTGTTGGTGGGAAGGCAAACTGGGGTAGCCACCATGGAGAACAGTAAGGAGGTTCCTCAAAAAATTTAAAAATATGATTACCACATAATCCAGTAATTCCAATACTGGGTATTTACCCCCAAAAATGAGAACACTAATTTCAAAAAATATACACCCATATATTTATTGCAGTATTATTTGCAATAGCCAAATTATGGAAGCAGCCCATGTATTTATCAATAGATGAATGGATAAAGATGTGGTATAGATATACAATGGAATGTTACTCAGCCACAAAAAAGAATGAAATCTTGCCTCTGCAACATAGATGGATCTAGTGAGTATAACGCTAAGTGAAATAAGTCAGTCAGAAAAAGACAATTACCACATGATTTCAGTCATGTGGAATTTACAAAACAAAAGCAAATAAGTAAAAAAAGAGTTAAACCAAAAAACCACTCTTAAACTATAGTTAACAAATTGATGGGCAAGGTGGTAGGGGGATGGGTGAAATGAAACAGGTAAAGTAGATTAAAAGTACACTTATCATGATAAGCACAGAGTAATGTATACAATTGCTGAATCACTATACTGTACACCTGAAACTAAAATAACACTGTGTCTTAACTATACTGGGATTAAAACAAAAACAAAAAACAATTGTTGTTTTATACTTAGTTGACCCTTAAACAATGGAGTGGGTGGCAGGAGTGGATGGGGGGAGGTCTGGGCACTGACACTCCTGCCCCACAGTTCTAAATCCATGATTAACATTTGTTTTTATTTGTTTGTTTTTAAGTAACCTCCATGCCCAATATAGGGTCTGAACTCAAGACCCTAAGATCAAGAGTTTTATACTCTACCCACTGAAGCGGACACCCCTAAATCTGTGTTTAATTTTTGACCCTCAAACTTAATAGCCAAATGATGACAAGAAGCTTTACGGAGAAGATAAATGGTTAACACATATTTCATATTTTGTATGTTTTATGTATTATACATTGTGTACTTACAATTAAGTAAGCTAAAGAAAATTGTGAGGAAAATATATTTATAGTACTAAATTGTTTTTATCAAAACAAAAAGAGCCTCTGGGGCACCTGGGTGGCTCGGTGGGTTAAAGCCTCTGCCTTCGCTCAGGCATGATCTCGGGGTCCTGGGATCGAGCCCCGCATCGGGCTCTCTGCTCAGCGGGGAGCCTGCTTCCTCCTCTTTCTCTCTCTGCCTGCCTCTCTGCCTACTTGTGATTTCTATCAAATAAATAAATAAAATCTTAAAAAACAAACAAACAAACAAACAAAAAAGAGCCTCAAGTAAGTAGACCCATGCAGTTCAAGCTTATGTTCAGGGATCAACTGTATTTATAAAGATTTCTTACACAAACACCCATTAACTGAGTAAAAAAAAAATTTCCTACTTGCTATTTCCTTAGTTTCTATTATCAAGTGTTTAAATGCAAACCTTCATAATTTAGCTTTTTCATTTCAGCTTCAAGTTTTTCTTTAAGTTTCTTCACAGCCTCTAAAGCTTCTTGATCCTTCCTGTAGCCATTATCCATCTTCTTAACTTCAGCCTGTTTAGTCTTTAATTCTTGTTGGGCATGTTTCAACTTCATCTGAGCCTGTTATTGAAAATTTAATAGACTATGTGAGGCAGACAGTGCTAATGATTAAATGGCCATAGATGCAGATTGGTTTAAGAAACATCAGCCTTGAAAATGTCACTGTTAGGTCACTTGCATTACTATCTCAAGAGATGAATCATTTCCCAGTATTTTCTCAGAAAACTATTCAGAGTCTAAACAAATATATGCTTAACATAAATCAAGCAATTTATAATTTAAGTCCATATTTTTAATACTTATAAAAGATGATATTACTGAGTTCAAAAATTGTACCAAAGAATAACTGTCATTAGATGGTTAAATTAAAAACACAATAGAAAGCTAGTAATCAGAACTCTAGTTTCTCTTCCTTTCCATTTAGGTATGTGTATTTACATTTGTGTATTTTTCAGTGCTGTTCAATTAGCAGTAGAGAAACTGTACTGAGCACTAAGAAAATTACACTGGAATGGGAAACTAAACTGACACGGGAAATTTCAATGCTAGGAGTTGGATATTCAAATGCTAATTTATATAACTGCGGACACTGTTCCTTAAAAGCATGAACCAGTATGCTTGCTGAGATCTAGCTGGGTATCACCTTCATCTAAAACTGAATAATGGTGGATTTTTCCCAATATATAATAAGATAACAGGAAAAACTGAGAGGACCTGAAAGTTTTTCTGCTATTGATTTCTTACAGATTTTTTCGTGACCATCATCTTTGAATGAAGTTGCAAACATGTAAGAGAAAATGCTGAACAGGATCAATACCAACACAGACACAACCATCTGCACATATTTTTAAAAGAGTTCTCTTTTTAAAAAATTTTAAAATGGGTGGAAAAATATATATATTTTTTCTTTCTGCTCTCAAAAACTCTTGCGTCCATAGGACTTTAAATAAAAGCTGCACACTATCTAAACAAATTTGAAAGCCCTGACAAGCCTTGAAGATTATGAAATCGTGTAGGAAAATGGAAGATTAGAATGGGGGTTAAGAGGAAGGGAGAGGTACTTCCAAGGACTAAAGGTAAGGACTAAGTGTGGTGGGCAAAGAAATGGACAGGATATTCACTTTCCTGTTAAAGCTTAAGACTGCAACTTTATGTTGCCAATAAAAAAAAGAAGAAATTAACCTCAAATAGTGCATACAATACTACAAATAAAGCATTTATTGCATTTACAATTTCAGTTAACGTATGAATTTATTTAATGTTTTATAGCATCTTAAACTATTGTCATCAATACTTAGCAGCTAACATATTTGAATTTCAGTGTATTTATTAGGTGCTATAGAGTGGCAGAATAACAAATTCCTTCTCAGTGATCTGATTATTGTCAATGTTTTAGAACAACTGCCAAAGTATAATGTGAAGCAGCTTCTCCAAAAAAAAAAAAAAAAAGAAAAGAAAAGAAAACAGTCAAACAATAGTTAATGTCTGTATTTACCTGTTTGGCTTCTGTCTGAGCTTTACTTATGTCATTTTTACAAGCCATCATTTGACCAGCCAGAGTTGCTTCTGCTCCGTCTTCATTACTCGACAGTCCAGCGGATACAGCATTGAAGTGCTGCTGTGCAGCGGCCAAAGCTTCAGCATCTTTCTTACTTGCTTCTTGAAGTGCGTTCAGTCCATCTGTTATCTTTTTAACCTCTTTTTCCTTTGCTGCTAAAGTTCTAGAATCCTTCAGGAAGAGTTTCAGATAGGAAAATATCATTTGTTAGGAAAGACATTTTTTTCTTATGTGCCTATACCTTTGTCATCAAATTTCATAGCATTTTGAAGTAGGCATGGTTAAAAGGAAACTAATTTAACGATCATAACTTTATTTTTTTAAGATTTTATTTAGTTATTTGACAGAGATCACAAGTAGGCAGAGAGGCAGGCAGAGAGAGGGGGGAAGCAGGCTTCCCGCTGAGCAGAAAGCCCGATGCGGGGCTCGATCCCAGGACCCTGGGATCATGACCTGAGCTGAAGGCAGAGGCTTCAACCCACTGAGCCACCCAGGCACCCCTAACCATCATAACTTTAAATACTTTATTTCCATTTTGAATTCACCCTGTTTTTAAGATAAATGTCCCCTTATACTACCAGAAATACTTTCATTCCATATGTTATAGTCTAATCTAGAAATTAGCTAAATTATAGTGCAAACCAACCATTTGAAGAAACTAAAAATCACTTTCTAGAGCTTTAAAATTGAAGTAATAACCATTCCACTGTAAGCTTTAAAGTACAGGTTGTAGGATTAAGAGCATGTACATGAAAATTTATAAACTATCAAAGGCCATAAAATTTAAATATTAAATACTTGTGGGGACAGCATTACTAATACTTAACATCTTTAAAGTTATATGCACTAGAATACCATTATACACTAAGATACTAGTACAGGGGAAAAAAAAAAATCCAGCTATATTATTTACACGAAAGTGACCAGAAATTTTGGCCTATCTGTTTACCTCATGATTCACTAAATATTTATTAGATGTTTACCACGTACCAGGCATTGTTCTAGACATTAAAGACAGGCTCCTCAGGGACCCTACACTCTACAGTGGAAAACATAGTAAAAAATAAAGGTAAAGGAATAGGAAGTGATGGGAACTACTATTTTAAGAACAATAAGGGAAAGCCTTTTTTATGACATTTTGAGCAGAAACCTACATGAAATAAAAGGAATGATCAGGCTGATACTAGGGGGACACATAATAGGCAAACTCTGCAGAATATGCTTCGGTGTTTGCAGAACTGTGGTTGGAGCACAGTGAGCAAGTGGAAAGGAGCCAGGAATCCTATCAGGTAGGATCTTATAGACCATGGTAAAGGCTGAATTACACATGTGACTTTGAAACCATTAAAGGATTTTAAGCTCAAGAGTGATGTGATCCAATTTATATTTTAGCTTTTGTAAAGAGCAGACTATAGAGCAGCAAGAGTAAAAGAAGGGCAACTAATAAGGACACTATTACAGCATCCCCCATGGGCAGTGACGGCCTGCAGATTAGCAGTGATGAAGTGATGAAAAGTGGCTGTATTCAGAATGTACTTTTAAAGTCAAGAGAATTTGCTGATGGATTAGATAGGGAGTTTGAGAAAAATGGTGGAATGCAGGAGGACTCAAGGATTTCTGGATTGAACAATTAATAGCAAGTTTAATAGCAGCGCCATTTTCTAACATGGGGAAAATTTAGCAACTCAAAGAGGTTTGGGTAGGTAGGGAAATTTTAAGAGTTCTATTTTGGATATATTAAGTTTTAGATTTTTTGTTAATCATCTATGTAAAAATGTCAATCTAATAGCTGGACAAATAAGGGAAGGAGTCAAGGTTAATTATAGATCTGAACATCACCCTGCAAATGGTATTTTAGGGCCACCAGGCTGGGTGGGATTACCTAAGAAATGAGTGCATATAGAAGTCTGAGCACTAGCCCTGGGGCATGGCAACATTTTGTGTATTGATTTGTCTGCCTAGACTGGATTCAGTATTCCCATATTCAACTACCTAATCTCTACTTAGATGTCTAACAGGCACCTCAAACCTATTATGTTCACATTGTACTTGTTTCTATTCTCTACTAAGCTAATAGTAACAATATTTCTAATTGTCAAAGACAAAAATCCGGGATGCCTGGGTGGCTCAGTTGGTTAAGTGGCTGCCTTCGGCTCAGGTCATGATCCCAGCGTCCTGGGATCGAGTCCCACATCGGGCTCCTTGCTTGGCGGGGAGCCTGCTTCTCCCTCTGCCTCTGCCTGCCACTCTGTCTGCCTGTGCTCGCTCTCTCTCTCTCCCTCTCTCTGACAAATAAATAAATTAAAAAAAAAAAAAAAAAAAAAAAAAAAAAAAAAAAAAAAAAAAAAAAAAGACAAAAATCCACTGCTATATTCCTAGCTCAAACAACTATACTAGGTCCAGAGCACACACTCAATAAATATGACTGCAACGGACAAATATTTACCCACCTCAATCATATTTTTTTCTAGCTCTTTGCGTTTGTTCTCTTCACTTGCCAGATTTTTCTTCTTGAGATCAAAGGCACTTTGAGATTTAGTGTTAACTCGCTGAGCTTCTGCAAGCGCATCTTCTAAAGATCGAAGTATACCTCCAATTTCCTATAAGCAAATGCACCCAATTCAGAGTACTCACAATTTACTCATGTCATCATTTTCTTATATGACTTCTAGAAGATTTACCTTTTATGAGCTATTTTGTTATCATACATTAAAATTAACTAATATGGAAGACTATGCCCACTGAATATTGTTTATAATTTCTTCACTGTATATTATTTATTCTTACGTATATGTCTGACCTTATCTTTTCCTTTTTCCAACTCTTCTATTTCACGACTAAGTGCTTTTATTTTTTCGTCATTCTCAGACAATTTTTCTTGAAGCTTTACAACTTTATCTTGCATTTCTTTTAATTCCTCAGCTGAGCGTTCTTTTGTATCTTCAGCCAGCAAAAACTGATAGGCAATATATAAACGACTCAAATGTTCTATTTCCCTCATTACTTTTTGGTACTCCAAGTAGGAAGATCTTTCCTGGAAAAGAAGTCACCAGTAAAGTATAACTCAAACTTCATAGAAATAGAAAAAATCTGGACATCTGTTTAAGTACCCTTCACTTATCAATGGTCTTGACAGCAGTAATTGCAGTGATAGCCCCTATTATACTAGAAGTTAATCACTCTACCAACAGGGTTACTAGTTATGTGATATCCTCAAGAAAATGTTCCACTCAATTCTAATTATTCAGGAAAATCTAGACTTCTCTTCAACAAAGTATTACATTCTGACATATCATTTTCTGAAACTATGAAGAGCAGTCTTCAAAATCATTATGATTAATAGATATGAAGAACATGTCCTCTATGAGCAGAAAGCTGATTATTAAGTACCAATTCTTAACTCCTATCTATCCCACAGAAAAATTCCTGTGACGTGTATACATTTCATCTCTATTTGTATGATCTTGAATACATCACCATTTTTGAGAGATGTTCTAGCTGGCTATTCTCTATTTAGCATATACCTCTTTTAGTTTTTGAATTGTTGGAGTAATCTCTTCTTCAAGTATCTGGAAAATAAAGGAAAACCAAATTTTTCAATATGTAAAGTACATTAAGTATTATTAAATACTATTTATTTATATATACAGTATTTATACAGTACTATTTATATATACAGTATTATTAAATACTGTAAAGTATTAAAAAACTGAAAAGAAACATGAATTCTTAGGAAAATTAGGGAGGTGGAATTTCCTCTTTACAGCAGAGAAACCTTAAAATTACTCTCATCTTTAAAAATATTTTATGTAAATTTATTTACCGTCTTAATTTCTTTCAGCTTAGCTTCTTTTTTTTCTATAGTTTTCTGGGCAGCTATTTTTTTGTATTCATACATCCTGGTTCCAGCTGCTTCTTCTATCATGGACAAAATCTGGAAAAAGACAGAAACATTATATAATTGTTTTAAGAATCCAAGATAAAGAACTTCATTGGAGTTTACAAAAATTATATAATTTAAGGTCTTAACTTCACTAAGCATCTTACCAAATAATGTCCCAAATGGATTAGGGAAGTTAAGTACATAGAAAATACATGTATTATCCACAGCCCTAACATTCAATATTTCTCGCCTTTATTCCAATTTTGAAATCAAACTTCATGCTACACTGAGGTTGCAGAGTAAATCTCTTTTAAAATTGAAGCCAGGGGTGTCTGGCTGGCTCCGTCAGCTGAGCATGTGACTCTTGATTCTTGGGGTTGTGGGTTTGAGCCCCATATGTAAATTACCTAAAAATAAAAATTTTAAAATAAAAAAATTGAACCCAGTACTCTCCTCTCTCCTCTTTTCCTTCAAGTATAGGGGTGCCTGGGTGGCTCAGCTGTTAAGCATCTGCCTTTGGCTCGGGTTGTGGTCCCAGGGTCCTGGGATCGAGCCCTGCATCAGGCTCCCTGCTCAGCGGGAAGCCTGCTTCTCCCTCACACTCTCCTTGCTTGTGTTCCCTCTCTCTGTGTCTCTGTGTCAAATAAATAAAATCTTTTAAAAATAATAATAATAAGTATTTAAAAAGTAAGGACTAACAACACTCAGTTGTCACTTTGGAAGTTTCTCATTAAAATTGTCCCAAGAGATTTCAGTCATTTTTTTGCCAGGATGAAGCATGATATAACACATGCATGCATTCCAACCATGGCACATACTTTAAGAACTTCGGCAAGTAACTTAATTTTTTGTGCCAGTTTCTTCATCCACACGGTACTTAATATCTCACAACACTGTTGAGAATTACACAAAGTAATTTATGTGAAAAGCACTCTGAAAAAGGCAAATACTAATCAATTACGATTTAAAAGTAGAACAATTTTGCCAGCACTCCTTTTTCAGAAGCTTCTACTCACCATCAATCCTTATTTCAAAAGAATTATTTCTCTTGAAACCATTGATTTCTATGTATTTGGCAGGTTTCAAATTAGAAGTTTCCCTTAAGATGTTATGTAAAGAAGATATGCATGACCTCTGTTAAACCAGACTGCTGATACCAATTATCAGTTTTCTTAGTTCTTCTCAGTAAAAAGAGTAACTACAGAGCCTTTGTTCTTGTACAAATCATTCATTCCTTTATATCAACTCTTTTCAAGGGAGCTCCAAGAAAAAAATTAAAATGAAGTCCTAATATTCCATACCCTAAAGCAATTCACTGTATGCAATGAATCAGTTTCACTCAACTCTTTTTCTGTAGGGTTTAACTCTGACATGGAACACTGGTTGAGAAAGGCTATTTGATATAGCCAAATTTCTTTTAATATTGAACACACAAAACTCTTAGAAGAAAACACAGGTTAAACTCTTTGACATTACTCATGGTGAGGATTTTTTTGGATTTAACACCAAAAGCAAAGACAACAAAGGCAAAAATAAACAAGTGGGATTATAACAAACTGAAAAACTGCACAGCAAAGGAAACCAAAAACAAAATGAAAAGGGTACTTACGGAATGGGAAGAAAACAGCTGTAAGTCATCAATCTGCTAAGGGGTTAATACCCAAATACATAAGGAATGTGTGTATGGGAAAAAATATTTTTCACAAAAGACACACAGATGGCCAATATGTTTATGAAAGGTACTCAACATCACTAACCATCTGTGAAATGTAAATTAAAACCATGAGCTACTAGTTCTGTTAGAATGGCTATTATCACAAAGACAAGAGGGATGCCTGGGTGGTCCAGTCTTCAAGCGTCTGCCTTTGGCTCAGGTCATGATCCCAGGGTCCTGAGATCAAGCCTGGCATCTGGCTCCCTGCTCCATGGGAGGCCTGCTTCTCCCTCTCCCACTATCCCTGCTTGCATTCCTGCTCTCACTCTCTCTCTAATAAATAAATAAAATCTTAAAAAAAAAAAAAAAGATAAGAAATAACAAGTATTGGTGATGCTGTGGAGAAAAGGGAAACATTATATACTGTTGGTAGGAATGTAAACTGGGTGCAGTCAGTATGGAAAACTAAGAAGTTTCCTTAAAAAATTAAAAATAGAACTACCATATATAATCCAACAACTTCACTTATAGGTTATTTATCCAAAGAATACAAAGACACTAACTTGAAAAGGTATCTGCACCTTCATTTATTAATATCAAGACATGGAAACAAAGTGTCCACTGATAGATGAATGGATAAAAAAATGTGATATATAAATATATATGTACAATGGAATATTATTCAGCTATTAAAAATATAATCTTGCCATTTATGACAACATGGATGGAACTTGAGGGCATTAAGCTAGGTGAAATAAGTTAGAGAAAGACAAATACCATATAATCTTACTTGTAAGTGGAATCTAAAAAGAAAAAAAAATAATACTGTATTGTATATTTGAAAGTTACTAAGAGAATAACTCTTGAAGAAATCATAAGAAAGAATTGTTAACTGTGGTGATGGATGTCAAATGACTTTTTACCATCCATTATTTTCCAATGACTACATATATTTAATCACTATGCTGCATACCTGAAACTAATATATCACTTATACCTCCATTAACAAAAAATCTGCTCAACAATGTCCCATGCCTTTTCTTAAACTTTCTCATTTAATCCTCAAAATACCTGAGGTAAGGACTTTTGACTCTAATTTACACATGGGGAAACAAAGGCTCAGAAGTGTTATGTTACATAGCTTTAAAAAGGTGGGGTGACATAGTGCCAAATAGTGGGGAAAAAGAAATGACGTTCTTTACTAATTACTCTTAGTAATGTTCCCAAGAATTTAAATGGAAGAGATTATGTTTAAAAAATTGACTAAGGGGCGCCTGGGTGGCTCAGTGGGTTAAAGCCTCTGCTTTCGGCTCAGGTCATGATCGCAGAGTCCTGGGACCGAGCCCCACATCAGGCTCTCTGCTCTGCAGGGAGCCTGCTTCCTCCTCTCTCTGCAGGCCTCTCTGCCTACTTATGATCTTTGTCTGTCGAATAAATAAATAAAATCTTTAAAAAATAAAAATTAAAAAAAAATTTTTAATTTTAAAAATTAAAAAAAAAAATTAAAAATTGACTTAAAAAAAACCCCAATATCTACAATTTTTACTGTCCATAAAGGGTATTCTTACCTCTGGAGGTTTCATATTCAATACTTTTGTAATTCGTCCCTAAAAAGTAAAATGACAGTTACTATAATGATAAATTAGAGTCACCTAAAGGCATACATGTTTATCTGCACTGAGGTTGTTCCATCATAATATACCAGTCTTTTAGGAGTTCTTTCTTTTACCTCCATTGCATTTGAGAACAAAGGTACCTTATAATTCCAGAATTTTGCTATTTACCTTTTCACTTACCAGTGATATACAGTTATTAAATAATACCAAGTTAACTCAGACCATATTTCTGAGACAATGATACAGAAGTCTCCAACAAGTATATAAATATATAAATGTTGGCATAATTATTGAACACTTCTTGATTTTTTTTTTTAATGGCTGTGCTCCAAGATAACTTCTAGAAATATACTGCACACTTCTAGGCCTCAAATAAAACAGTAACATCTTTTATTTCAATGCCAGAATATCACTATCAAAAAACAAAACCAAACCCCACTATCCACCCCTCAGGGCATCATACTGCTTAGGGTTTAGATTCATTTGAAATAAATTTTCAGCTTTGAGGCTGGGATGTGGTAAAAACAATGTTATTTTGGTTGCATCAGGATCCTGCCATTGGCCTTGCTGTGACTTTCTAAGAGGACAGATGGATGAGTCAAGTGAGATAACATAAGGACAAGACAATATTAGCACTTATTTTTCATTTGAATAAGTGTCTAAGGAAGAAATAACTTAAAATTTAACATATATTTGAAATAATAAAATGCTTGAATCCAGTACTTTAAAAGGATACACTATGGCAATATAGTCTTAAAAATTTTTAGTGACCACATATTATTCTTATAACAAAATAAGTCAAGGAAAATTATTTCTAGACATTCTTCAAACTTCAAATGTGTATGTTAGAACATATCAGTACATATAACCAACCTAAACTCTTAACAGGTACCTAAATACCAGTATAATAGAAAACAAAAAATGGAAAACCAAAAATAAGCACTTCTCCTATTATAATAATTTAAAAATAAACGATGTCAAAATCATTATATAGAGACCATAAACAAAATACCTGCATGATGAGAAAGTGAGGGTTGTTAACATTAAGGCCAACAGAACAGAAGAGATCTTGTACTCTGGTATTGTTTGCATTTACTCCATTGATTAAATATTTATTTCTACCACCAATAACCACCTAAAAAGGAAGTATTTTAAAAAACAGAGATTATGCTAAGTGAAATAAGCCAAATAGACAAAGTCAATTATCATACGGTTTCACTTATTTGTGGAACATAAGGAATAGCATGGAGGATATTAGGAAAAAGGAAAAATGAAGGGGGAGAAATCAGAGTGCAAGACGAACCATGAGAGACTATGGACTCTGGGAAACAAATAGAGGGTTTTAGAGAGGAGGAGGATGGGGGGATGGGTAAGCTTGGTGACCGATATTAAAGAGGGTAGGGATTGCATGGAGCACTGGTTATTATACGCAAACAATAAATCATGGAACACTACATCAACTAATGATGTACTGTATGGTGACTAACATAATTTAAAAAAATATATATACCCACACACACACACACACACATATCTTGAACTAAGATGATAAGTTCCCAAATATGTTTCACTTGTTTGTTCTGCCCAACTAATGGTAAATAAAACCTTTCTGAGTAAATACATAATGGAGGAAGTATGAGATGGTCAACAACAATATAGATTATTAGTCAACTGTTGTGACTTAATACAACAACTTTTGCTAACTAGTCATATAACCATGCACAATCCTCCTACCCCCCCCCCCCCGCATTGGACTAGATCTCTACGTCACTTTTGACTTTGTTTCCAAGTATGTGTAAAACGTATTCGATCCCTCATCACTCTTCCTGAAATTTTTCACTCTCATAGGTTGGCCCCTTTCCTCCACTTTTTAATTTCCAAAGAATAGAAGTTAGATACTAAAAACTAAAAACAAGCAGTTTTGGTTTTTTTCATTTTTTAAGAGGGAAAGGAAGAGAGAGAATCTTAAGCAGGTTTTATGCCCAGCATGGAGACTCAGGAGATCATGACCTGAGCCAAAAATCAAGACTCAGAGGCTTAACAAACTGAGCCACCTAGGTGTCCCAAAGACAAGCAGTTTGATAACAATCCTTGACAAGATTCCAAAAGGGGTTAATAAAGACATGACTTGTGACTTTGTGAAAGAAAAAGTTAATCATTGAGCTTCAATGAGATACCAGCTTGTTAATACTTTACTATAGAACTTACATTGTCACCTAATGGGCATAATAATCTCACCCACTGTATTGAGGTCCTTAAAAAATGTTTCTCATTCTTCTGTGTTTCCCAGTGCCTTTAAGAATGCCCAGCACACAGCAAACATTTAATAAAATACAGAGTGTTAATTCATTTCTTTTCTTGACAGGAGTATTAAGCTGATCATATATTAGTATATTTGAACAACAGACCTAATAGACATAAGTACTTAAACGAAGTCCTTATGACAATATTTTGGTGAAAATACAGGCATATGGATTGCATGAGGACAGGAATTTTAGGTAGATTAGTAGCAGACTTACTGAAAATACCTAAAAGGTATTTGATGGATGCTTAATGACACACAACTGGATTTTATCCTAGTCAATGCATTATTTTTTAACCAGAGGTTGTTATTAAAATAGAAAGGGGAACTCATTGGGGCGTATGGGTGGCTCAGTGGGTTAAAGGCTCTGCCTTCGGCTCAGGTCATGGTCCCAGGGTCCTGGGATCAAGCCCCGCATCGGGCTCTCTGCTCAGCGGGGAGCCTGCTTCCCTTCCTCTCTCTGCCTGCCTCTCTGCCTACTTGTGGTCTCTGTCAAATGAATAAATAAAATCTTTAAAAAAAAAAAAAAGAAAAGAACAGGAAGGAACAGGAAGGGGACTCATAAGTTACATAATGCTAAGATGGAGAGTAAATAGGACTTAACAACTGACAAAGTAACATTGTAGGACTATAAGAAAAATGGACAAATGTATGGTCCTGCACTGGTTTTGAAAACTTGCTTACATACAGAAATAGCAGTAACAAAGCTAATAACACACATTTTAAAAATTAGAGTGATTTTAAGTAAATTGGATATGAATTCATAATGCATTATGAACTCGCCAATGTCATATAGGTGAAAACAGAAGGGCACTTAAAATCAAAAAATGACAATTCTGCTTAATCCTGTCCTAGGGCACTAATTCTGGTAAATGCAATTTAAGGTGCCATGCAGTAAAAATAATAAAGGCATAAAAACCTAGAGCAAATTTGGGACGCCTGGGTGGCTCAGTTGGTTAAGCGGCTGCCTTTGGCTCAGGTCATGATCCCAGCGTCCTGGGATTGAGTCCCACATCCGGTTCCTTGCTCGGCAGGGAGCCTGCTTCTCCCTCTGCCTCTGCCTGCCACTCTGTCTGCCTGTGCTTGTCCGCTCTCTCTCCCTCTCTCTCTGACAAATAAATAAATTTAAAAAAAACAACAACAAAAAAAAAACTAGAGCAAATTTGTATTCAGTGTGATCAGACAAGTGACGGAAACAGAAACAATTATCAGTTGAAAGACCTAGAGAGATTTAGCTTAAATATTAAATATTTAACACCTAACTATTAAACCTAAATATTGAAATATGGAATACATTAGATTTCCTTCTCAATGTTCTCAAAGAACCAGATGTAATGTGTAAAAGTTGATGACAATATTTTGACTCATTTTATAGGAATAACTTTTTAATTAGACCTGTCCAGTAACAGAATAGATGACCTCAGAAGTTAACTAGATCCCAAGTATGGATATTCCAGCACAGAGAAGATTCAAGTATCAAGATTTAAGCATGGTTGAGTGCCTATACTGACTGATGGCTTTTCAGATCCCTTTCAATTCTCTTGGTAAATGGTAGAATTTGCATGATCAAATTTAACTTAAGGAAGATAGTCTTAAGAAATCTGGTCAGTATTTGATCAATTCTGCTCACAACTCTCTCTCCACAAAAGATGTACTGCCAAAAAGCACCTCAGACTTCAGTTCTTAGATATCCAAATATTTTAAAGCCACTCACCTGCCTTGTTACTGTAATTTCATCATGAACCTCAAATCCTAAAGGGCTTTGCTTTTTGTCAGAATTATCAAATGTGATTGACACAGAAGCTTTGGTAATACCAGCCTGCCCATTTTTGTAAACTAAATCTTGTAAATTAGAAGCCCGAACCTAAAACAAAAGAAAAGTTTATCAATTACAAAAGCTTAGTGCACAAAATGGCACTAAAAATGGGTTTCCTGCTGTCGGAAAACCACCCTTGTAGTATCCATTAAGTAGTCAAGGACAGAGAGTTGCATTCAGAAGCAAGGAAAAATGCAAGAAAAGCAAGGAAAACGGGAAACCACATAAAATGACTGCCTTTCTCCAAAGGACTTTTCCACCCCTGCAAATTGTTTTCTACTCAGTTCTTAACTGAAGTTCATTTGAAAGGCAGGAAGACAGCATCTAAGAATTTCACTGTTCATCCAATTCCTTTCAATCCTGAAATGGCATTATAATGCAGGGTGAGTGGGTAGGAATACAGACTATGGAAGAAGACTGCCTTAAAGAACGCCTGACTTTGAGTATTGCTCCCAACATCTTAACGGGATAAACCTTACACAATCCTAAGTTTCTGTTTTCTCATTTGAAAAATGGAGTAATAATATCTACCTCTAAAGAACTGTAGTCTAAGATAATCTGCATAAACAAAACTGCAAATGAAGAGAATACTGGCAATAGTCTCTAAATTCAATCTGGAGTTCCCTGAGGCTCCCCAAACTTATAATTCACATAAATCAGAAAGTTTACCTGAGACAGGTTGGAGATGCCCAGCAAAAAGCAGATGGAGTCCAATATGTTGGATTTCCCACTACCATTTAAACCAGTGATAGCATTGAAGAGGGGGTCAAAACCATTGACTTCAGTCCTCTGAGCATAGGACTTAAATCCTTCAAGGATGATTGACTTAACATGCATTTTCACTAGGGACTTGGACAGGTAAACTGCTAGGAATCAAACAGTCCACAAAGAAGTTCTGTATGAAACAGATATATACAAATGGGACAGAAATCTGTAATCATAATATAGGTAAATGACTAAAACATAAGAATGACAGCTTAATAGAAATAAAACAGCCACTTGCCCAGCTACTTCCTCTGATGTAGACACATTTTCCAACTTAACTGGAAGTTAATTAAACCATTAATTCAACCTGGAAGTCAACGACTTATTTTTCTAGGCTTACCTTCCATCTTTATCATACTCTAACAGAAACTGATTATTTCATAACCCACTCCCTTTGCCCACAATGTCTTACTCCCCAAAACTGACTTGACTCGCTCTCCTTACTACACTCAAGCCTTTGCTCAAACGTCACCTTAATGGGGTCTTTTCTGACTTCCCTATTTAAAAACGCACCTGTCCCCGTCCCCTCACTCTTTTTCCTTCATCGTACTTATAGATGACACTAAACAGTATTTATTTATTCGTCTATCCAGGCTGTCGTAACACAACTTCCTGTAGAATCTTTGCCTGCGTCTACCGCTCATGCCCGAATAATGCCTGACTCCAGGGCGCCGGGAAAGGGGAGTGTCATCAATATTCCCTAAATAGATTAATCCCATATACTCTCCAGCTAGTTTTCACTCGGCCTGTTCCCTCCCCCTACCAGGCTTTTCTATCAACATTTGTTTGCCCTACTCCAAGGCTGGATAGGACGTAGCCATTCTGTAAGAAAAACCATAAGGAGTGATTTTAGTTTGAGGTCCCTTCTTGCTAAACCCGCTCCCCCCAGGAACACACAAACATTCCTCTCTAGCAAAGGAACGCCAGACTAG
Source organism: Mellivora capensis (assembly GCA_004024625.1). Classification (NCBI taxonomy): domain Eukaryota; kingdom Metazoa; phylum Chordata; class Mammalia; order Carnivora; family Mustelidae; genus Mellivora; species Mellivora capensis. The sequence goes on from PISX010008562.1 coordinate 64,093, forward strand.
GCCCAACCTGCCGCGAGCACGCACCCGCCTCACCGCGGCGCCAGGCCGTCCGGGCTTAAGGCGCCTTAGAAGCTACTCTCGGCTACAAGAGCATCAAGCCGGCCCACCCTGCCGGGCTTCGGGAGCTACCAAAAAGACTCCAGCACAGCGGCTACAACACCCGCCGCACGATCGGCACCCGGGCCGGAAATATTTATACCTTTGAATTTCGGCGCGAGCAAAGGACCCCACCACCACGGCCCATTTCATTGGCCGGTGCCTAGGAGATGCCTGACTTAGAAGCTCCATTTTCCCCTCCCATCGTACAATCAAAGTGACAGGGAGATAGGAAAGAGCGTCACAACAGGGGCAGCTCCAGGAATGCGATGGCTGGGGCCTGAGGACTAAAGGAGCAAGTGGCGTGTGGTGAGCTCCGCGTCCGGCACTCCTTGGGCAGCCACGCACCCGCGGCCTCGGGGCCTCGCGCTTCGCTGGCCCCGCCCCATCCTAGGCCCCTTGGGCCTCGGGCCCTCCCGGAGGCCCCGCCCCGTGCAGAGTCTCGCGGGCTTTGAGGGGCTCGCTGGTCCGGACTGCTGTAGTTTTAAGAGTCATGGAGGTGGAGAGGTGGAAGTCTTGTTGCCGGTGTCTTCACTGTACTTCAGAAGCCTCAGAATTTACCCGATTGGGCTCACATTTATCAAAAAGAGGAGGCTGCGCTTTGTCCGGGCTGGAGAGGCGCGAAACTTGGAAGGACGGTGGGGCGCGTTCTGACCCCGCCCCTCCTGGCTCCGGACCCTGGCGGGCTTTTTCATCTCAAATTTCCGGATGGGGAGGGAGGTTAGTTCTTGGGGCCGCCGCCGGCAGCTGTGCAGATCCCAGAGGAGGAATTCCGTGGGGCCGGTAGCAGGAGGTGGACATAGTCGTTCCCCTCCCCGCACTTCGATAAAGCAGTGGCAGAACTAACATTTTAAGAGAATTTCTTTGGAAACCCGACAGCTAGTATTTTTTGAGCTTTGTGTGCCAGCCTGGGTTCCAAGGGCTTTAAAATCTGCAATTTTAAATTTTAAAAGCAGCAACTCTGAAATCCGTGACACTGTTCTCATTTTATAGATGAGCGAACTTAATTGGAGTAGTAAGTGGAGAAGCTGGGATTTGTTCCCAAGCAGTTTAGCCCCAAAGCGCGTACCCTTAAAGTGCGGTATACTTTTCCTCTTCATGTTCAGAACCCAGGACCACTGATGACAGATTCTGCATTTGTTACTGTGTATTGTTCTTAACAAGCAAAACTGACCAATTTACTCACGGTTGAGCATACTGGTAATAGTAATTTAGGAAGAACCGCTTCAGAGTGCGCTGTGGTGCTGTCCCTAGGTAATGTATAAAAAGGTGTTGCAGCCGGTATATTACTTTAAACCATTTATTTAAAATTTTCTCCCCCCTCCCCCAAAGGCTTTGCAGCATTGGACAGGGGTCAGACCACCGAGTATTACCAAGAATGGGCCTATGTTTTTAAATTCTTTCTCTACTTAATAACATAAAATAAGTTTTGGGTGGTTTTGATTTGTTTACTAAAGAATTATTTACTCTCATATCCTACCCCCTTCTGTACTGTCAGTGGTTACCGGCCTAACATCTTTTAGTGAAGTATTTATCTTTGTCTACTTCGATTCCTGCATCTGCTGCATTCTATAACTCGTATGTATTGGTTCTATTTAATTCTTTAGTTAAATTTTTTATTTCAATTACAGTATTATTAACATACTATGTTTATTAGTTTCAGGTGTACAATATAATGATTAAATAATTCCATACAACACCCAGTGCTTACAAGTGCATTCCTGAATCCCCATCACCTATTTAACCCATCTCCCCACCCACCTCTCCTCCAAAAACATCCATTTTTTTCTCTTAGTTTGTCTCTTTTTATATTTGCTTGTTTTGTCTCTTAAATTACACATATGAGTGAGAGCACGTGGTATTTATCTTTCTCTTACTTAGCATAATTCTCTAGCTCCATCCATGTCATTGCAAATGGTCTATTCAGTTTTAATATACATTTTATTTTCAACAATGTCCCCTTCATCACCTTGTGAGTAAATATTTTAATTTGCCAACAAACCCTAAAGTGGGTCTTACCAAGTTGTGAAATAAACGTTTCTTTGGGGGTGAAAATAGATGCTATTAGCCTTTCCACTTACTTAATAGATTAATAATTAGCTTATATATTTAGGTGAAATTGATTAAAACAGATGCAGATGCACTTTTTGCTGGATGAGCACTTCTGAGTTGAGTATACATGAGTATACATATCTACTATATGTATACATGAGTATACATATAGTAGAGTATACATATGTATACATGAGTATACATATAGTAGATATATGTATACATGAGTATACATAGATATGAGTATATATATCTACTTATATGTATATATGTATATATATGTATACATGAGTATACATAGATATATATGAGTATACATATCTACTTCCACTGAAAGTATTTACTGAAATGAAAATTACTTATTAAAGGAGAGATCTATATCAGTTTTAGTCTTCCAACATGCCAGGAACAGTAAGGAATTTCCATTAGTATGGACGAACTTGAGGAAATAACTAATGCCTGACTTACAACTGCCTCCTGAGATCACAGGGAAATGGAGAAGATCAAGGCACAAAGCCACTCATGCTCCCCAATTTAGAGAGGGAAGGACTGGAAGTAAAGATAAACCATAGGGTAAAAGTAGTAAAAATAAAGCACTGTTCTTGTTTCATCACCATGGATCAAAATCTTTTGGAAGGTTCAAGATTGCCAGGCTTGTGGGGTTTTAGTCCTTATGTACAAGGCAGCAGCACCAACAAAGGCACTGATAAAACCAGAAGGGGGACCTAGAAAAAAGATTTGGTCCACTCTTCCAGAGCACTGGGAAGGACGTTTTATCCCTGGGCATACATTTCTAATTTTAAATTCTAAAGTAGCTCTTTTTGGGACCTAGATGAATCATCTCTCCCTGCAACTTAGGACAGAATAAATAATGAAAGGACTTTACCTTCCCTGCAGACATAAGGAAAGGTTGATTCATTTTATTGAGAGATTAATTTGGGGTTCAAAGGAATGAATTGATAATGATGGGAAGTTCATATTGTATAACTGTATTGCATAGCAGCACACTTTGACTACACCAAGTACAACCTGTTTGACAAGAGATAAAGCTGAGCGTAATTTAAGGTATAGAAAAGGAGGTGACTATTCATTCACCTATGGGATCTGCTTAGACCCATTCATTTTCATTTCAATGACAAAACTTTTCAGTACTACATGTTCTGTTTGGTTGTGAAATCTGCCTATATTCTTTCATCATAACTTCTATTATTTTGCCTTTTTAATCAAATATCTTTATATTCTCTTTCAGGAACTGGCAGCTTTTGAATTCCTAACTCTACTGTTTACAACATTTGCTGAGTTTTACTCATAGTGACGTATATCCTCCCATGGTACTGTTCTGGGATGGGGTTGTTTTGTTTATGGGAGTCTCTTATGCCCTGAGTTGTGAAAGAGTCCCTTCAGAACAGTAATGTATTTCTTTCTGCCAGGGTATTTTGGCTCTTAAATATCCCGGGGCATTTGTGAATGATTATTTCTCAGTTTGTGGTTCCTGAATTATGCAGATATTGTAAATTTATATCTTGCAGGCCTGGGGTTTTTATTTCTCATAGGTACCTTTTGTTTTTAACCCCTATCCAAAGGCCCAAGCAAAGAACAAACTGCTTTTCTTCCCCAGACTCGTAGGTGGAATTCTTCCAGTCCCAGTGATTGTCAGTTATTTAAGGCTCCAGGTTTTACCTAAGGGCTTAGTTCCTTCTACTGAAGCTCCAGGTCTTTATGCTTGTGCACAGAAACACAGCCACTGACTTCTGAGCCATATAGCCAAGGGTAAAATGGGGGAAGGCTGCAATTTTCCAGTTTGATTTCAGCATTGAGAATTGCCTGTCTTTGTCGTTGTTGTTGTCGTTAAGCTTGGCATATGGTTTATATAATAATCATTATTGTATTTTATACAATATTACTATATAAAGAGAAGTTCAGTCAACCATATTAGAGGAGATCTTCTTGATGTAATTTCTAAATGTAGGTGTGTTGGTGGGATGAGGTTTGGAGCTGGCAACCAAGAAAGAATTCTTAAGATCTCTTTGCTGCAAAAAGGTGGATTTATTAGGGCACAGGGACAGTGTAAGGGCCTATTTAGCCAGAGCAGCTCCATCCTGACCCTGTCTCCGCCCCCGGGAAACCAGTCCCAGGTAACAAAGCCCAAATACAAGGGTGGGTCAGGCCAGGTAGAGGCATTCAATCAGTGGGGGCGCATACTGCAAGGAGTCTGGGCCCCACCCTTTTGGGTGCCTTTTGGGCGCCCATTCTGACCAAGGTGATAGGCTAGTTCAAATATCTACTATAGGGTAAATTGTAATTCAGTTGGTCACTTATGTGTGACCTAGCAGGACTGCAACTTTCTCTGTGTTACAATCTCATTGGCCACCTGTGTGTGGCCAGGCCCAACCACATGGCCTTTGCCCTTGAAAGCTAGTCTGTAAGGCAGAGGGTGGTCGCCTCTTTGCAAGAGACGTCCCTGGCCAGTCAGTTTGATTCTTGATGCTTGGCGAGAAACAAAGCTTTGCTTGACCTTCGCTTTGTATCAGTCTTGCTCCTTTGACCATGGACCCATTATTGGGGGACCCAACAGACAGGACCTATGGGCCGAAGGAGTTGCTGCACTGGGGTTGTGAGGAATGTCTGATTATATACTTGGGAGTTGGGGGGAGGTTAAGGCAGAAGGGAGGTTTTCAAAAGAACTTTTGTATGCTTAAGAGGACCTACAAGATATTGAGACCTTGCCATTGTCAAGTTAAGGTGGTTTTCCCCTCTAGCAAAGCATTAGCATTAAGATAGCTGGGAGTTTCCTGAAGCAATGTTACATACTCTGCCTATCACAAGTCCTTGTCCAAGGGCAGCTGGTTATAAGGAAATTTTATTTTATTTACATTCCCTTCTACCTTTGTTTCCCACACCACTGTGGATGAGTAGATGATGTTAGGGCTCTTAGGGTCCTTGGGTCTCTGGAAGTTAGGCTATTGATAACAATTCCTTTTTCTTGTAAATCACTAAGGCATTTGTAAACGAATAGAAGCTCCTGTCTTGTGGGACTGTGATCTCTATTAGTTAAGCATTTGTTTTTGTTGGTTTTGGTTTTTTGGTTTTTTTGTTTGTTTATTTACCCTTTCCTTAGTTTGAGGGCTGCCTGGAGTGCCTAAGGACTGTCATATAGATCCCACCTGGGAGTGGGGTTTGCAGGGTGTCAGCTGGTGCTTTGTCTTCAGTTCCCTCATCATTAACAATTATCATTCTCACTTACTTTTCCGCAAGAACATCAGGGAACTCTGTTTTGCACCTGCCATGCGTTGCTTTCAGATTCTTACATTCCACAAAGAAAGTAGCTTTTCCTAAAAAACAGAAGGATGTCTGGTATCAACTAGATCTTAAGAAAGTATTTTCACACAGTACACAGTACTCATAAAATCCAAAATCTTGTTTCATATTTGTAATTTCAGTTTTTCAGCTCTCCTTGGCTTTTATCACTCCATGCTGGGTTATGGCCAAAATTACTCATCTCCCTTCTTCTATTTTGCCACACCCCTTCCTTTATGGAGATGATTACTGGCTCCCCTTTTTCAAATGTAATTCATTGTTCTCAAATTGTTATTTCATTGTTCTCTTTGTCATGATAGTATCTTACTTTTTATTTCAGATCCATACACATCTGCTTGACCTTCCTCCAATTGGCTCCTTTTTATTACTAAGTTAGTTCTTATTAGATCCAAACAGACTCTTCACTCTTGGATTTTTATTTCACAAACTCTGCCTACATTTTCTCTGTAGTCCTCTACATCATTCTTCAGTCCTCTAGAGTCACAAGTATTTCTTATTTGAATTCTCACTTAAATTACGACTTCAACAAATACGTATTAGTACCAGTCTCTGCCCTCTCTAAAGTTCTACAAAATATTCACGTTTCTGTATCAGAAATACAGTATCTCTGGCTATTCCCTTTCAGTCTCCACTCTCCCTCTACTCCATTCTCCCCAAATCTCACTCCTACATATAAGGGTGGGCTTTTGCCCTTTGTTTTCCAAGGGACTTCAGACGTAACAGCAATACATTTCTAAGAGTTGGAGGGTTTTTTTCCTTCAAAATGTAGAATTTGTGGGACATTCACGGCAGAGCTCATGTGGGGCTTCAGCAATCAAGATCTAATTCTCTTTATAAACCTTATCCATGGGCAATGAAAATCATGTCTCTCAGTCTTTTCTGCCATTTCCGGTTCTCCTCTTCCAATTTCTATGGGTCACTGCTTGGAAAAAAGAAATTGCTTTTTGACTTCTATAAGGACAAGCAATAATGTACAGCATAGAATAATCTAGATCCATACATAATAAAGAAAATGTTTTTAAGAGAAACAGATTTTACCTACAGTATTAAAAATATGTTATAATATTAAGCAAAGCTGTTTATTTTCTTGGTGCTATATACTAAAATCTTTATTCTAGCAGAGAACCATTGCTCTACATTTGTATAAACCTGAGTATCCATTCAGATGATTCTCCAAAAACAAAGGCTTTTTATCCCCAAAAGTTTAATCCTTCACATTTTAGGGGAAAAAAACAGGGCTTGCAACTTTCAAGCAACAGTTTTGCCCATCACTGACTGTTCTTCAAGGATTTAAAATAATCTTATTTCAGACTTACCTTGAGTCATCTTATTGTTATTAAGTAATTTTATTGCTTAAAATATGGTTGTATACTTGTGCTGTGTCAAGTTCCAAACACTTTTCCTAAGTTACTTTATGTAACTCAACATTTATTTATTTATTATTATTTTTTCTTAAGTACACCCATGCCCAGTGTGGAGCCCAAGGTGGGGCTTGAACTCACAACCCTGAGATCAAGATGCGAGCTGAGATGAAGAGTCCGATGCTTAACTGACTGAACCACCCAGACACCCCAAGAATTCTTTTATTATCTCCATTTTATAGATGAAAAAGCAGGATCACAGAACTAGACTTCGATCACAGAGAAAAGCCAGGACTAAAGTCCATCCATTCAATAAATGCTCACGTACTTACAATGTCTGAATAATACAACAATAATTTCTGCCTTATAGAGCTTAGATTAGTGGATATCTTCTTATTTTATAGAATCAAAGCATAACTTTTTGCAATAATCTTATACTGCCCTAGAAATAGACAGCAGTCTTGATGACTCCAGTAATTTTCCTTTCCATGTGACTACTGAAGCCCTCAAGTCATTGAAACCCCAGGTGACCTGTCTCACCAGATGCTGGACATTCTCAGTCAAGTTTGGATTTAGAGTGGGTGCCCAAGTTTAGGTCAAAAACATAAAATCTGAACAACTTTAACCAACAATCCAGGGAGTGGATTCTTAGTGAAGAAGTAATATCCCACTAAGAATAAATGACAGTCTAGAAAGGTAGATTTGTAAATGTTTATAAAAAGCAGATTGGATTTAGCATAGGTAGAAGTGCTGAGCAGGGACAACAGGAGGAAATGTGCTTCATTGTACTGGTCAGTGGCATCTTCTTATACAAAGAAGTGTTGCCAACAATTCTGCTTAGACTAATTTGGAGTAATTTTTTATTTTGAATATTTTTTATTAGTTAATGGGATCTAGGAGTATAATATAATAACCTGGTGAGAATTTCTCTGCAAATGGCAATCAGATTAGTCTTATTCATGAAACTCATAAATAAGCTATAATTCAACATTTTATGTCTAGGAAAAATAAAACTGGGGTCATGCTGTTTAAAAAGGTAAGGGAATTTAAGGGAACACTAGGGGATTTACAGCAGATTTATGATGAAGATACATTCTAACTGGAAGCTTAATTGTGATTTAAATTACAGGTCAAGCTGTGCAATGTGTTTTTAGGAAAAAAATCTTTGGGGAGGTAGAGTGTACTTGTTTAAAGAAGAAACAGAAAGCAAATGAGAAAAGATTGCATTTTCTGTTTTCTTTAAAAATTTCAAGCTGTTTTAAGTCAAATTGCCCCTGAGTTCCTGATATTGGCTGTTGTGAAATTTCTTTATTTTACCTTCTTTGTGTTATTCTCACCCTCTGTTCCGGAGCAGTTATTTCACTTGACAGTAAGAAAAAGATGTAGGCAGCATATCTGCCAGCAAACTAACATGGAAACCGGAGATAAGGTATTCTCAACCTTTCTAGAATTGTGACATCCTATCATTTTAGGCTGACACACAAAATTAGTAAGTTCTGCAGATGGAAGAGCCCTTGAAGAATTATGGCTGCTCATTTTGCCAATGGAAAATGAAGTCTTTTAGTGATTTTCCTAAATTTACTCTTTATCTCAAGTAAATTAAGGTCTAATGAAGAAATAAAACATGCATATGAATAATTTTAATTCAAAGTATAAAGAAATTACTTCCCTGCAAAATAAAAATTAAAACAGATAATCAGAGATTGACTCTGTAGGGAGTCATTGTGCTTGGAAAAGAACAGTTAGACCTGACAGCTCAGATTCTTACTTTCTGACATTTCCCTCACCCTCCGCAAAATTCCTCAATACTTAACCACAACCACCATTCAGAATTCAGCCATGAATGGGATGGCATCAGGAGTAAGGAATGGGGACAAAAGGCCTTGAGATGAACTGCTCTCCCTTTAAGTCTCTGAAACGAGGCCAAGTCAAGAATGCAACATTTAAACAATCTTCTACTAGAGCTTTAGAATAATGGGAAAACAGTCCATAGAAAATGGTAAAAGAGAGAAAAACCTAGCTTAGAAGTCATGACGGGACAGCAGATACTCTGGGACTCCCAGACTTAGGGTCTTCTGTGCAAGACCCCAGAGAAGCAAATGGCACTAGAATGTTCTATCAATTTCTCATGTTACCCCCCTCCCCATCATCTTCTGTCTTAGTTTCTCTATGCCTCAGCTTTACAGAGCATCTTCATAGTCATTCACTTACAGGACCTTTTCCCCATTCAAAGCAAACATAACACAGGTCTGGTATAGAGTGCCAAGAGAGTCCAAAAGAGGAAAAAAAAATACGGCTGAACACAGCATCATTTCCTGGTATGGTTTCCCTAGATGGCTTTTGAGGTGAATCCTTAAAGGTGAATACACTTTTGACAGTTGGAGATCAGGAAACAACAGTCCAAGTGGACGGATCATTGTGGACACAAACTAAGAGGTGACAGTTTCCATAGGTGATAACCAGGCACAGGCTCCAGTGATTCTATTAGAATTTATATTACTCTTGTCGTGGATGATGTGTTGCCTCCCACATAACTCCCTTCAGGACAAAGGCAGAAGTTCCTTCAGCTGCAGAGAGCACAGAGCTGAGCCCCTTCCCAGGCACTGCTCTCCCCTGAAGGAAGCTGTCTAGCTGAGATTACACCTCCTCTTTTGTGATTCGGTACATCCAATGGCTGGTTGATACAATGACACAAAAATCCTTCGCTTCAACCAGAATAGAGATAAGGGGTCATCTAAACATTTCCCCGTACTGTCATCAGGGATTCTGTGATTGCATCACAGTTCAGCATCTCTCTGGGGCCAGTTCTGTTTTCTGCACTTGGTCACAGGAGTTGTTGATCTGGACAGCCCTCTCGGATTGACTTTCTGCATAGCAGTCTCTGGTCTCACTGTATTCTCTGGGGAACCCCTGAAGAAAACTCCAGATATAATTTGAGACACAATAGGCTATTTTAATAACATTTAACACAGAATTGGGAAAGCCTAAATAGTATCTATGACTAGAAGTGCTGGCTTGTGGTCTCTGCGGTAGCAAGTTGGCATTGAAAATTAAGTGCTGAATTACTAAACCAATTTATATCCCGCTGACAACTGGAAAGGAGAGAAATTGTATTTGAGCTGTGATCTGGCTGTCCTCAAGCTTCGCCAAGACCATCAATCAGTTCTGGTCATTAAGTGTGAGGGGCTTTATCAGTAAGATTGTATCAGGAAGTTATGCTGTGGGAAAACAGAACGAAACCAAAACCACACAAAAATTATCAAAGGCTTGGGGCGCCTGGGTGGCTCAGTGGGTTAAGCCGCTGCCTTCGGCTTGGGTCATGATCTCAGGGTCCTGGGATCGAGCCCCACATAGGGCTCTCTGCTCAGCAGGGAGCCTGCTTCCCCCCACCCCTGCCCGCCTACTTGTGATCTCTCTGTCAAATAAATAAAATCTTAAAAAAAAAATTATCAAAGGCTTAAAAAGCAACAGTGGTTTATTTCTTGTTCATGCTGTATATCCACTAAAGGTCAGAAGGGGGAAGAGATATTGCTGCTTATAATCACTATAGGAGATAGTCTAATGGAGTAGACAAGTCCTTACCTTAGAACCTTATAGATGTCAGGGCGCCTGGGTGGCTCGGTCAGTTAAGCATCCGACTCTTGGTTTCAGCTCAGGTCATGATCTCCTGGCTGTGAGATGGAGCCCTGTGTCAGGCTCTATCAGTGCAGAGTCTGCTTGAGATTTTCTCTTTGCCCCTCTCCCTTGCTCACTCTCCACCCCTACCCCCCACCCCTGTCTAAAATAAATAATGAAATCTTTAAAAAAAAAGAAAGAAAGAAAAAAAAACTTACAGATCCCTTCTAGAGGGAACATGAGCTCTGGAATGGTCTAAAACTAGAATTTAACATGCTCTACCCAAAATAACATTACTTATACTCACAATTTACCAGAAAGGAGCAGGGACTGGAATAATTGGCAAGCTACAGGGGCGCCTGAGTGGCTCAGTGGGTTAAAGGCTCTGCCTTGGGCTCGGTTCATGATCCTGGGGTCCTGGGATTGAGCCCCACATTGAGCTTTCTTCTCGGTGGGGAGCCTGCTTCCCGCCCTCACTCCCCCCTCAACTGTCTGCCTGCCTTTCTGCCCACTTGTGACCTCTGTCTGTCAAAAAAAAGAAATTCTAAAAAAAATAAAAAATTAAAAATTGGCAGGCTGCATTAATGAAGACTTGGGGGAAAATCTTGGAATCTAGAAAATAAGAAAAAATAAAAATCTGGTTAAAGTGGTAGTTGAATTCTCAATTCGCAATGAAGTTTTTAAAAAGGTTGGTAGTAAGTAATCATTGATCCTTTATTATCTTTCAAATATCTGTAGTGTTTAAATTTTACATTTATTTTATAAACATGTGTTAGGTACCTTCTATTTAAAAAGTGCTCTGATTGTTACTCTTGGAGCATAACTATGAAATATCTCTGGAATGTTTCTTTAAATACATTTGTATCTACTTGAAGACATAGGCATTTGAAATATACAGGAGAAGAGAACAAAGACAGGATAGGGGCAATGTTAAGTGAGTGCAAAGGAGGAAATTGTTAAGTGCCACCCAGAGTGCCTGGGTGGCTCAGTCAGTTAAGTGTCTGCCTTGGGCTCAGGTCATGATCCCAGGGTTCTAGGATAAAGTCCCACATCAGGTTCCCTGTTAAACGGAGAGCATGCTTCTCCCTCTCCCTCTGTCTGCCACTCCCCCTGCTTGTGTTCTCTTCCTTTCACTGACAAATAAATATATAAAATCATTTAAAAAAAAGAAAGAAAAGAAAATACTCTTCTGATTTGAGTTATATAGAATAGCTAGATAAGGAAAAGTGAATGTTATACTATTGTTTTTAAACCCACTTCTTGATTTTCATTTCCCCCTCCCATTTAAGACCCTTCTATTTACATTTAAATTATTTTTCCATATATAGCACCACAAATCTTCATGCGCTTAGGATAAATTATAATGAACTGAAAGCTAATACCATTGCTCCTTGAAATCAGGAGCTAAGCTTTTTTGGTATTCTGTACACTCTCTTCCAAGTTAATGATATTTATGGTGATAATTATAATAAATTGCAACTCTAATGCCTCTTACAGCTTATAAAGCAAGTTTACATATACTATTAAAGTTATTTCCACAACATGTTCATGAGATAGGTTCGGGAAGTTTTAATAAAATTATTCCCATAACAGAGATAGAGAAGTTGAGACTGAAAGAAATAAAATGACTTAATTACAGTTGCAGTTATTTATAGCTGTGAACAAACCATCTTAAAATGGTGGCGTAAAATAATGGCACTCATTTATTTTGCTCATCCGAGGGCTGACTGGGCTCAGCTAGTCAGTCCTCACTTGGGATCATGCAATTACCTGATGGCTGGGGCTGAGGTCACCTCAAAGGTTTCATTCATTGTCTGATGCCCGGGCAGGGAAGATTCAAACATCCCGTATGAGAACTGCTGGGGCTTCTAAAGCCTAGCTCTCTCTGTGGTCTGCCCACAGTCTTTCCACTTTAGACGTGGGCCACCCCAGGAAGGGGTATGAACTTAGCAAACCTGGTTCTCTGCGGCTGAAGCAATCCCTGAAGGTGGTGACAGCTGAAGACCATCTGCCAACAGGACTCCCAGCAGCTGAGGCAGCAAGTTCTTCATTCAAGGAGAATTACTCACTTTGGCTCCAAATCCAGTACCCTCCTATTATACCATACTGTCTCCACTAATATAACATTACTAATCTGTAGACATTAATAAATGTTAATTGTGAATTAATTATACAGTGGAAGTATATAATCACATTGGGACACTTTAGCAATTATACAGCTCTTTGCATGTACATCTATTACCGGAACATGCCATACCTTACTAATTTGAGGGTATCAATGAGATCACATAAAATCTTGCTTGCTTCAAGCTCCCACATACTCCTCCAACAATTCCAGCTCCTTTCCTTTCAGAGTAACCATCCTTGGATATGTATAGGAATGCCTCTAGATGGGATATATGGATTATAAATCTGTCCAGGGGGCCGGTGGTTGTCAGCCTTGATTTACTGCTCCAGGCTGCACTACGAGTGCTCCTATCCCTAATTCCTGGCTTGCTGCAGTGGAGAGTCATTGCTGTGATCCAACCTATCCATCAAGATCCAGAGACTCCTTTACCCAACTGCTTCATCAACATTTCCATTATTATTAAGTCAGCATCTCAAAATTTACTTGTCCAAAACCAAACATCTGATTTTGCCCACTGAAACCCCTCTGCTTCTATATTTCAGTAAATGTCGTAACCATGCTTCAAAACCAAGAAGTCATCCTTGATTCCTTTCTTTTGCATTCCAGGTATAAATACCCAAAATTATATTATTTACTTGTTCATCTATTTATTTTCTGTTTCCTCCTCCTCAAATTTCAGCTTCATGAAAATAGAATATTCATTTGTTCCATTCCCTAGTGTGTATCTAGCACCTACAAAAACTTGGGTCTAAGGGTGCCTGGGTGGTTCAGTTGGTTAAATGACTGCCTTCGCCTCAGGTCATGATCCTGGAAGGATGGAGTCCCATATTGAATTCCCTGCTCAGCAGGGAGTGTGCTTCTTCCTCTGACCCACCCCCCCTCTCATGTTCTCTCTCTCTCTCTCATTTTCTCTCTCTCAAATAAATAAAATCATAAAAAACAAACAAAAAACACAAAAAACTTGGGACCATGATTTACAGAAAGTAACCACTAGATAAATATGCCTCAACTGTTCTACTGAGATGCTGCCCCAAGAAGATACATCAGCCCTAAGCAGAGATAGCTCTTAGTGGGCTTAGAATCAGGCCATCTCTACCACCACTATTTACAGAATACCAGCCACTCTCAAGATTTGCTGATGTCACTGCCAGGATCACTAATATGATGGAGACTTCCCAGGTGCTGGCCTCTGAAACTGCTTTGTCTTTCTTTTAATGACACCATGTCCAGTGGCCTATGATGGCATAAGCCAGCATTACTGCGGCTGCTATGCTAATAGCACTGCATTTGTGAAGTATGTTATATTCAGAAGTATTCCACAGCAGAAATATTTGAGTACCAAATCATTCCTGAGTCTAGTGAAACAGACCTTTCAATTGATAGACAGCCCCTTTTATTCTCCCTGGACCTGGACACAACCATAGCTGGGTTAGGATGGATACAAATAAAAACTTAACACTGAAAGGGCCCAGTTTCTTTTCAGACTAATTCCTGCCATTCTTTTTAAAAAATATTTTATTTATTCATTTGACAGTGAGAGACACAGTGAGAGAGGGAACACAAGCAGGGGGAGGGGGAGAGGGGGAAGCAGGCCTCCCAGCAAGCAGGGGGCCCAATGGGGGGCTCGATCCCAGGACCCTGGGGCCATGACCTGAGCTGAAGGCAGACACTTAGAACCTTATAGATCTTGGGGCACCTGGGTGGCTACCCAGGCACCCCTAATTCCTGCCATTCTTAAAGAGAATTCTCTTGGCAGAAGTCCTATTGTCCATTACAATAGTCTGTTTCCAATTTAACACAATCCGTCTTTCTTTCCTTCCTTCTCCCTCTTTCTCCTTCCTACTAATCTTTAACAAATATTTACTAGAGCACCCATTCTGTTAAATACTGGGGAGACAAAGATAAATTAGAGTCTGTAATCCCAAGGTGCAGACATATCTTTGGAAAGGCACAAAAAAATTATTTCAGGTTCATGACAAATATATAAATGCTCAAGCCACAGTGGGTCACAAAGATAGGCGAGGCCAATTATTTGTAAGATTTTAATTCAGGAGGAGAAACAGGTTGTATCCGAAGACATGGTTAAGTTTTCTTCTTTAGGGTGATAATGGAGTATTGGAGGCAAAAGGAAAAAAAGGGATACAGGCAGCTGGAACAGCACAGGTAAAACCATGAAGAAGCAGCCTAACTCATGACATAAAGTATTAAATCAATCAAAGTTGGACATCTGGAGATTCGTCTTTGTCTTCAATTAAAAAAATGTATTAAGGGGCGCCTACGAGCTCAGTGTGTTGAGCCTCTGCCTTCGGCTCAGGTCATGATCTCAGGGTCCTGGAATCGAGCCTCACATCGGGCTCTCTGCTTGGCGGGGAGCCTGCTTCCTCCTCTCTCTCTGCCTGCCTCTCTGCCTACTTGTGATCTTTCTCTGTCAAATAAATAAAATAAAATCTTTTAAAAAAAGTATTAGGTTTCAGATATAAACAATTCACAAAGGGGAGAAGACATCCCTTCATTTTTCTTTTATGAATTTTCTTATTATAAAAGTACCACAAATTCATCCTGGGAATTCAGAAAATACATGATAACATCCTGGCATATTTTCTCCTAATTTAAATATATGTTTGTGTATTAGGTACATATTCTTAATATTAATATACAATTTAAAAATATATAGCTAAGGTCATATTTTATAGACATTGTTGCTTTTTTTCTGATCTGTAATGCACATATAAATCTAACTGCTCCAGGGGAAGGTACGGTTGGGTGTATGATGCAAATGCTTCCACTGAACTGCTTGTCTGTTCCAGGACATAATTAATTTTTGGGTGTGGACCAGTAGGATGCCACTCCTAATATACAATCATGGTCAACATAGTTCATATTTCTGATTGATCTGATAGACCGCTTTATAAAAAAGGAGAGAGGGGGCACCTGGGTGGCTCAGCCAGTAAACTTCCGACTCCTGATCTCAGGGTCATGAGTTCAAGCCCCATGTTGGGCCCCATACTGAGCGTGGAGGCTACTCTTAAAAAAAAAAAGAGAAACACACACATTTAAAGAATATAGAGTATCCTATGTAGAAACTATGCATATATAGCCAAATAGAATACACATGAAATATGAAAATATTTTTCCTATTATAATGAAGTGCACAGTCTTTATTTTCACTCAGAATAATAGTTATGCTTTACCAAGTACTGAAAATTGGTAGATATTGTACTCAGTTTTCTCATGTATTACATCTAATCCTCAAACTATTTCCCTGTATTTACAGATGGGGAAACTGAGGCTCAGGGAGATTAAGTAATTTGCTCAAGGTCACACATCTAATAAATGCCTAGACTGAAATTAAACCCAAGTGGATTATAGTAATTATTGTAATATTAAATAAATCCCAAGTTACCTATTCTCCTGTTAATGGATCCTTTGATTGGAGAAACAATGATATTTTAATAGTTGTTACCTATATTTGGTAGGATTTTGTAGTTTAGTTTTATTCTTTACTGTTACAATGAGGAAAAATTACTATGGCTGTGGCTTTGCCTGGTCTTAGCAGGACAACACTGGGCAAATACCCTCTTTATATTTAATTTTTCATCTTTGTCGTATCTGGAAATTGAGAGTGTTGAGATAACTTTTTGAGGATCCCTTATTTTTTTTTTAAAGACATTTGATTTTCTTTTTTTTTAATTTTATTTATTTTTTTGACAGAGAGAGATCACAAGTAGGCAGAGAGGCGGAGGGGTGGGGGGAGCGGGGGGAGCAGGCTCCCTGCTGAGCGGAGAGTCCATTGCAGTAGATCCCAGGACCATGAGATCATGACCTGAGCCGAAGGCAGAGGCTTAACCAAGTGAGCCACCCAGGCACCCAAGTATCCCTTCTTGCTCTGAAATTCTGTGGCTTGCAAGACTTGACAGGTGACAGAATATTGCATGCACAGGACCTATATAATGTTGAGACTAAAGTTCATGTTTACATAATATTATTTCTAGAAAAACATTACAAAACTAAATTTTCTCTAGAAAATACAAAAACAAAAACAAAAACAAACAAAAAAACCTCAGAAGAAAAACAAAAGCAAGGGGAATCATTTTGGAAGAAATGTACAGTAGAAAAGCACTTTTCTGGGGCGCCTGGGTGGCTCAGTGGGTTAAGCTGCTGCCTTCGGCTTGGATCATGATCTCGGGGTCTTGGAATCGAGTCCCACATCGGGCTCTCTGCTCGGCGGGGAG
>PISX010008563.1:0-81035 GCA_004024625.1 Mellivora capensis
GTTGTTTCCTGTCTTGCTAATTTTGGCCATTCTAACTGGTGTGAGGTGGTATCTCAGTGTGGTTTTAATTTGAATCTCCCTGATGGCTAGTGATGATGAACATTTTTTCATGTGTCTGATAGCCATTTGTATGTCTTCATTGGAGAAGTATCTGTTCATATCTTCTGCCCATTTTTTGACATGATTATCTGTTTTGTGTGTGTTGAGTTTGAGAAGTTCTTTATAGATCCTGGATATCAACCTTTTGTCTGTACTGTCATTTGCAAATATCTTCTCCCATTTGTTTATAGCAGCAATGTACACGGTCGCCAAACTGTGGAAAGAACCAAGATGTCCTTCAACAGATGAATGGATAAGGAAGATGTGGTCCATATACACTATGGAGTATTATGCCTCCATCAGAAAGGATGAATACCCAACTTTTGTAGCAACATGGACGGGACTGGAAGAGATTATGCTGAGTGAAATAAGTCAAGCAGATAGAGTCAATTATCATATGGCTTCACTTATTTGCGGAGCATAACAAATAACACGGAGGACATGGGGAGATGGAGAGGAGAAGGGAGTGGAGGGAAATTGGAGGGGGAGATGAACCATGAGAGACTATGGACTCTGAAAAACAACCTGAGGGGTTTTGAAGGGGTGGGGAGTGGGAGGTTGGGGGAGCCAGGTGGTGGGTATTATGGAGGGCACGCATTGCATGGAGCACTGGGTGTGGTGCAAAACTATGAATTCTGTTACGCTGAAAAGAAATGAAAAAAAAAAAAGAAAAGAAAAGTCCAAACCCACATCCAAAGACAGTGCTTCAAGAGCTGTCATGTCCCTTTTTATGAATAGGGATTGAGTTCAGCTGCATGAAACGGAAACCAGACTACAGTGGCTTAACCCAGTGCAGAGGGAGAGATTTCTCAATATTATAGTAGGGCTGGGTGGGCAGCCCGGCACGGGCATCACAACCTTAGTGTCCCTGCTCTCTCCTGCCTTTCTGCTCCACTATCCTAATAAGTGACTTTTATCTTCATGGTTGCCTCAAGGTGGCAAAGTGGCTCCGGCACCTCTGGACTCCAGTCTACACTCCAAGCAGAAAGGAAAAGAGGAAAGCGACCAGGAAACAAAACTTTCCCAGAAATAGCCGGCAGAGTGCTGTGTATGTCACATAGGTCAGAATTGGGTCACATGGCTGCCGCGAGCTGCAAAAGAGTGGAGGGTGTCTTTCGTTTATGTGCTTAAATCTGGGCGCACTACTGCCTCAGATAAAACCGATGGTAGTATTGGTACAGAAAAAAGGGAGACTGCGCCTGGGGGAGGCAACTAGCAATTACTTCAAAAGCTTCCTCTGGGACTTCAGAATTCTTGCATGGAGAGGCTGAGACCTTGACTGTGGGCGAGTGGTCCAACGGGCCCCCAACTCCTAGTCTGGCCCTAACTTCCTTCCCTGGGTGGCTTCAGAAGATAATTTTAAGCTCTTTGTGCTATTTTTTGCTCGTTTGTTTAAAGAGAATAAATGTGCTTTTCTCAAGGGCTTCTGAAGTGATTAAAGCACCTCCATGCAAAGGACCTTCACATTTAGACACTCAACAAATGTTAATGACTCTCTTAACTTCCTGTGATTGCTTGTTATGTGACATATTTTTAATCCTTTCTTCCTGGACATGCTTCTAAGATCTGCTCTCATGTCTCTTTTATTTATTTATTTATTTATTTATTTATTTTTCATTTTTTAAAGTAATCTCTACATGCAACGTGGGGCTTGAATTCATGACCTGGAGATCAAGAGTCACATGTTCTTAATTTTTAGAAGTGTTTATGAAGTAGATGAAATGAACAAATTTCTAAAAAGATACAGGGGCGCCTGGGTGGCTCAGTGGGTTAAAGCCTCTACCTTAGGCTCAGGTCATGATCCCAGGGTCCTGGGATCAAGCCCCGCATTGGGCTCTCTGCTCCACAGGGAGCCTGCTTCCTCCTCTCTCTCTGCCTGCCTCTCTTCCTACTTGTGATCTCTGTCTGTCAAATAAATAAGTGAAATCTTAAAAAAAAAAAAAAAAAAGTCACATGTTCTACCAGCTGAGCCAACCAGGTACCCCTCTAATGTCTCTTTTAAGAGGTAGCCCCAGGGAAAACCTGACCAGCTCAGTCAATGGAGTATGCAACTCTTGATCTCCAGGTCATGAATTCTTGATCTCCAGGTCATGAGTTTGAGCCCCATGTTGGGTGTAGAGATTACCTAAAAATAAAACCTTTAAAATAAATAATAAGTTAGGGGCACCTGGGTGGCTCAGTGGGTTAAGCCTCTGCCTTCAGCTCGGGTCATGATCTCAGGGTCCTGGGATGGAGCCCACATTGGGCTCTCTGCTCAGCAGGGAGCCTGCTTCCCCACCTCTCCCTCCTGCCTCTCTGCCTACTTGTGATCTCTTGCAAATAAATAAATAAAATCTTAAAAAAAAGCAATCAATCAATCAATAATAAGTTAAACAAAAGGTAGCCCCACGATGGAACACAAAACTCCATCGTGTCTTGCTCTGGGCTCTGGGCTTCCTTCTCGCACCACCTAGCCGTGAGCCCACTACTGTGGCAGGCATGAATCACTTAACATTCACTTCTTCCCTGGGATCTTACACCATCAGGAAGGAAGCAGAAGGACCTGAGTAAGCATGGGTCTGCCCACAGAGTTAGCTTTATGAACACAGAAATGCAGGCCCTCCAACTGCCCCCCTTGAAATCTAGACCCTGCACAACTCTAACGGATTCTCCAATCACAGTTGGAGAAACTGGGGCGCTGGGAGCAAGGGCCCACCCCAGGAGTGTCATGCTCTCTAATTAGATTAGTGCCTCTGCCTCCAGCAGGGAGAAGGAAGGAGGTAAAGAGGCTGTGAGAGATGAGTTGGTACCCCCCCCACACACCCCAAAATAGCTACATCTTAATCCTTAGAACCTGGGAACGTCCCCTGCCATGGCAAAAGGGATTTTGCTGGTGAGATTAAGTTAAGGGCCTTGAGAACAGAAATCCTGGATGAGGGGCACCTGGGGGGTCAGTTGTTAAGCTTCCGCCTTCAACTCAGATCATGATCCCAGGGTCCTGGGATCCAGCCCCGCTTTGGGCTCCCTCCTCATCGGGAAGCCTGGTTCTTCCTCTCCCACTCCCTCTACTTGTGTTCCCTCTCTTGCTGTGTCTCTCTCTCTCTCTGTTAAATAAATAAATAAATAAATAAAATCTTAAAAAAAAAAATCCTGGATGATCCAAGTGGGCCCTATGTAATGGCAAGGGTCCTTTTAAGAGGGAGACAAGAAAGTCAAAAGTGAGAGAAAGAGGTGGGATCATGGAGGCAGAGGTGGGAGTCATATGTTTTGAAGTCGGAAGAAGGGACCACGAGCCAAGGAATGCAGATGGCCTCTAGAACCTGGAAACGCAAGGAAACTCCCCTTGCCAAATTGTTTCCCCCCACCTTGATTTTAATCTCGTAAGACTCACTTCGGCCTTCTGGCCTCTAAAACGTGAGAGAATACATTTGTGTTGTGTTAGGCCACTAAGCTGGGGGCAATTTGTGACAGCAGCAATTGGCCCCTCACTTGGGGGTTGGAAAGGGAGGGGATGGCAGGGAAGCGAGAGCAAATCCTCCCAAGGATGTTGTCTGGTAGTCACCCAGGCCTTCTCGAGCTTTCCAGGAGCTCAGGCATGTCGTTCTTCACTCCATCCTCCAAGGCTCAGCTCAAATATTTCTTTTCAAGAGGGAACCTGACTTGGCGGAGTTAGTCGTCCCCTTGTCCCTACACCCACAGGGCACTAAGTCTATAAGACGGTTCTGGTCGTCCCAGCTCGGCATCCTAGTCCCTGGCCTGTGCATCTGTCCAACTTCTTCAGCAGAGCGGGAGCTGGTTGGAGACTGGAGCTGGGGCTGTTGCTCTTAACAGTATGTTGGATAGAGTCGAATGAAGCCAGACCCTCCCCGTCCCAGACACGTGCTAGTAACTGTCACTGCTTTCTTTCATCCCCAAACAGAAGCCCTTGCTCTGCACCTCCAACAAGCTGTCTTTAGTGTCCTGCCTTGGCCATTGATGTATATGTCACCTTGGGTATCTTGTGTATTATTTGCTCACGTACAATCGAAGTCTTTCCCCAGGGATCAGGGATCAAGACCAAGAGGCTCCAGTGCAGGCTGGTTACGGCTAAATGGAGCAACCGTAGACTTGGCTACTGTTGTTTTTATTGGATATTTTCCTTTTTTTTTTTTTTAAGATTTTATTTACTTATTTGACAGAGAGAGAGAAATCACAAGCAGGCAGAGAGACAGGCAGAGAGGGAGGGGGAAGCAGGCTCCCCACTGAGCAGAGAGCCCAACGTGGGCCTCGATCCCAGGACCCTGGGATGATGACCTGAGCCGAAGGCAGAGGCTTAACCCACTGAGCCACCCAGGAACCCTTTATTGGATATTTTCTATCCCAAGTTCTGTACGTCAGGGAAAGCGGGGCTGTGGATGGGGAGAGAGGGATAGGAAGCAGAGGGCAGAGAGGGGAGGAAGGACTCTCTGGGTCCCCGCAGGGCCTTGTCACCGGATTGAGTACATCCCTGAGGCCCTGCGGAAGGCCTGCCCTGGAATTCTTGAGATACCTCTGAGGTCTTTCCAATAGATTTCCTGTTTAGCTTAGCCCAGCCAGAGCGCATTTCCATTATTTGCAACCAAAGAAGTCCTAAAAAATCTGGAATGAGCAAGCCTGAGCCAAGAACAGAGTGTTGGCACACCACGCATATGGTACATTCCCAAACCAAATATGGTAAAGTGTCACTTACCCGCAGGTCACAAGCGTGACCCTCTTGCCTATGCAGGACACGGTGGAAAACGCAGAAGAAAGAAAGAGGGCCTATTGTTCTCTCTGCCTGGCTGCAGGGCGGGAGCCCCAGAAGAGCCAAATGGCAGAGCAGATGAAGACGGTAGAGCAGATGAAGCACGGGGATGGCCGTGGATTGGAACACCAGGGAGCAGAAGCCACGGCAGAGAAGGGGGCCAGGGTCCAGCCAGATGGGGGAAGCCACCCTGCCAGAGAGGGCCCTGGTGAATTTCCTGGTCTGTCCTGTGTGCACGGACACCCCTTCTGAAGGCAGAGGGATGACAATGACCATGAGAGGAATGAATAAGCTACAGCGGGGCTTCTACCCCTTGGCACTCATGGCATTCCGGACCAATGAAGTCTTCGTCACAGGGAGCAGCCCTGTGCCTTGCAGGACATTCCCAGCCCGCTCCCCCCTGGATGCCACTGGGACACCTTCCACTTGTATCAACCAAAAAATGTCTCTGACATTGCTGCGTGTCTCTCTCGGGGACAAGGTCACCCCAGGTGTAGAACAGCGGTGCTGGAAGAGAAGGAGTGACAGTTTCATCACACAAGAATGAAAAAGCCCAGCCACCTCGACCAGTTGGTTAAGGGGCAGAGCCCGACGACTGTCTGGCCCCCGGGTCCCTTGTTGGTGGCAGTGAGTGGGAACCCCAGTCCCACCAGCCCCTGGGCCAGAACTTCCCTGACCGAAGCTCCCCAAGAAGTGGCAGAGAGGTGCCACCCATCCCATTTAGGAAGACCTTGTCTCAGGAAGAAAGTGGGGCGGAACGGGCCCCAAGGGGGGACAGTGCTCCCCCAAGGAGGACCAAGTCCACGGGATTGTTTTTCCTCCCTAATATTGGTTAAATTAAGCTTCATTTTAAAGGTCTCTACACCCACTCCATCTTGGTTTGGGGCTTGTTGGGGGGATGGAGTTTTCCACCTTTCCTGACAAGATCCTCTCAGTACTTCCGGGTCATCAGCAATCCTGCTTCCTCCTTGAGGCCGTACTCACCGCCCTGCCGAGGCCTCACTCCCAGGCCCTTTCCTCCCTTCCTCACCTCCCCTATGTCTTTGACCTCCTACACTTACCATGCAGGTCAGGAAGAGGTAAGGCCCTCTTAGCCCAGTCAGAGCGTTGTGCGTGGTGGACGGTCACACAAACAGGCGCCACGGGAGGGGGCGTGGGTTGTCTCCCTGTCCTGTTCACAATGCATGTGTCCTCTTCCTCACCCTTGGAGGGCTACGAAAATTAGAGCAACGTAGAGTCATAATTGAGAAAGGAGGAGTGTAATTTGGCATCTGGGGTCTCAGGACATTCTCTCCACTTTTTCCTCCAAACATCATGACCAAACCTAAGCTGAGTTAAAAAATATATATATATCTGGCCTCTGCACAGGGTGGTTGTATGGGCATGTACGTGTGTGTGCACGGGTGTGTGCACAAATACGGAGGGATGTAAGGAAATGCAGATGTGCATGCGCATGTGTGTGAATGCATGCACCCACGGGTCCTGTGCACTAGTCTTCTACTTGGGGCTATTTAGGGCCTGCATTCCGGTTGTTGGAAGCAAATATCTCTGCTGGGAGGCCTTTGTCGCAGTCAGCAGTGTGGGCCTGGGCATTTCCTTTTGCAGTAGAAATGGGCACTGTGATTAGTCAAGCCAGTGGCTGGGCCCTGGGGAGGCCTGGCTGAAGAAATGTGGTCCCCTGAGCTGGTGCAGGGCAGGCCTGCACCCAGGGATAGAATGGTCCGTGGCAGGCATGTGAGGCTCCTGGACCATGGCCGCTGTCCAGGAGTGTTGCAACTCTGGACATCAAGGTGGGAGCACACAGCCGGGCGTGGGCCCGGGGACCCAAGTAGACCTCTGTACTCACCTTGGAGGAGGTGGGTAGTGAGTCATTCCTGCTAGCCCAGGGAGCTTACTCATGGGAACTTCCAAAGTCTAGGCCCTAAGAGACCTCCTCAGAAATCCAAACTCAGCCATGGAAGATGTTGGCCTGGTTGCTAGTCCACTGTCTAGCAGGTGTTGTTTCCAATCCAGGGTCCATGATGATCTCTTGTTCCTGCCTCCAAGAGCAGGGAGACAGGCTCCTACCCTGAGACTGGTAGTCATGAGAAGACCCTGGCGCCATCTTTTTTGGGTGGAGCTCCTGAGCAAGCAGAAGAAGGTGCAGCAGAGAAAGGGATGAAGGTTTTCCTTCCAGAAAACACTTTGGGGGACGTGTCCCAGACATTGTGTCAAGCGCTTCGTAACACACCAACTTGGGGATCTTCGAAAGAACACCCAAGGGCACTGGGGCACTTGACAACGCAATGGACACGTGAGCAAACAGAGGCTCAGAAAGTGGAGGTGAATTTCCTGATATCACACAGATATTGAGTTCAGAGCCTGGATTCAAACAAGGTCAAAAATGAGATCCAAAATGCCCAACAATCAATAAACTAGTTACCTAAATAATGGTTTATTTATAGAATACTGGGTAGTCATTGACATTTCTTGGTAGAATATTTAATATCCGGAAAAGATGTTCAAGATATATAGATGGGGGAGGGGGAAGGTTGCAGCACAACGTATGTTCAAAATAAAATGCAGAAGTATGATTTCTAAGAAAAAAGTCAAAATATTAAGTGCTTGCTTCGGGTACAAGGAGTAAGTATGAGTTCTGTTCTGTGACTTTGTCCATTTTTTCTTACAGTGATTGCTTTGTGACAGGGACAAAGCTGATAGAAAGATCCCAGGCTGTGTTAGGGGATTGGGGGGGGCGGGGGGGTGGGTCTCCAGCCAAGACCAGCCCTGAGATGCAGGATCCTAAGAGCTGAGACTGCCAGAGGGTGTGGTGGGAAACAATGCCTTTCTTTGGAAAACATCAGACTTTTTTTAGATTGAGCAACCCGCAGGCAAGCCTGGGTGCCTGCCCCAGCTGCGGGTACCCCAGCTCTGAGGTCCACCTTTCTGGCCCTATACTTGCTCTGCTGGGGGCTGTTGAGGGTGGGAGAGGGCAGTGCTGGACCCAGTCTATCCTGGGTATGCGTGGAGGGGTTGGGGAGAGCCAGTGAGAATTGCTTAAATCTAAGCATTTATGACCAGTCTTCAGTAGGTGGGGGGCTGGGGTGCCCTCACCCAAAAAGGATAGGAGTGACAGTTGGATTCAGTTATCTAGAACTGTGCCTCTCAGCCCTGTGAGCCCCAACAATGCTCCTTTTAAAAGTTATTTTTAAAATATTGTGTAATAGAGGCACCTGGCTGCCTCAGTCAGTAGAGCATACCACGCTTGGTCTCAGGGTTGTGAGGTCAAGCCCCACGTTGGGTGTGGAGATTAATTAAAAAAAAAAAAAAAAAGAAGGGCGCCTGGGTGGCTCAGTGGGTTAAGCCTCTGCCTTCAGCTCAGGTCATGATCTCAGGGTCCTGGGATGGAGCCTGCTTCCTCCTCTCTCTCTCTGCCTGCCTCTCTGCCTGCTTGTGATTTCTCTCTGTCAAATAAATAAATAAAATCTTAAAAAAAAAAAGAAAAGAAAACAATTAAAAAACTAAATAAATAAATAATGTGTTGTGTAATAATGTAACAATCTGAAAGTAAACTTGTTAACCAAATCTACAGACATAAAGTTTTTAATCGATCTAATGCCCTTACCATGTTGTAAAGAAACAGTTCATAATAAAACAATAAAATTTCAATATGTAAATCCTCAGGCAGGACTAAGATAGAAGACCTGTCCACACCGCTCTACCCCACAAACAGCACACACAAATTTCCAAAACTTCCCCTAGGAGAGATTCAACCGTAAGGACCGCTGATCAGAATAATAATCACTAGCAGGCAGTGAATGCTTTCTCTGAGCCAGGCACTCCAAACTCTGTGCGCCTGTGCGTGTGTGTATGCGTGTGTGCACATGTGCACGTGTGTGTGTGTGCGCACATGTGCACACCTGTGTGCATACAGTCATTTAGTCTTCAGGACACTCTGAGGCAAGTACTATCACTAGCCCCATTGTACAGATGAGAAACAGAGGCCTGGAGGTTGAGTTACTTGCACAAGCTCACTCAGCCAGGGAGCCGAGGAGCTGAGATTTGAACTAGCAGGAAGGGCTTTCCCTGGGGCGGGGTGCTGAGGGGGCTGGGGCACAGCCTGCAGGGCTTCTCAACCTCAGCGCGATTCCTAAGATGATTCCTAAGATGGGCTGGATACTTCTTTTTGTTCTGGGGGCTGCTCTGTGCCCGGGAAGGTGTTCAGCAGTGGACCTGGGCTCTAACCCATCGGATGCTTCTTCCCACTCCCCTGCTGGTGGTGACAACCCAAATGTCTCCAGACATTGTCTAAAGTCCCCCCCGGACCGGGGGAGGGGGAGAGGCGGGGGCGGGCAGGCAAAATTGAAGTTGAGAGCTACTGGGTTAGAGTGAGCAAGGTAGAATCCTAGAGAAGACGCAACCTGAGGCAGGCCAGACATGTGGGTAGCAAAGTCCGAGAGAAGCGGGGCAGTGTTCTCTGGTGAAGGATGGGGGTGACCGGGCACAGCGGCAGGTGGGGGGGGGGTCCCATGGAGGACATGCGCAAGCAGGTTTAGGTGGCCCCGTGCCCATAGGAGAGAGAGAAAGCTGTGATCGTGTGGCCAGAAGGAGGAAGAAGCTGCCTTCACGCCCTGGCCTGGGTGAGGACGCCTGCTTAAGATGGGGCACCTGAAAATGTCTCTGCTTCAGGGTCCCATGTTGATCAGAATTCACCCAGCTTTGCCAAGCCACCTCACCCCCTAGGTTAGCTTGTCTTTCCGACCCTCAGATGACTCATTCCCACATGCAGAGGCCCACCTTCCTGTTTTGTAATCTCCTCCCATTCTTTTTTTTTTTTTTTAAGATTTTATTTATTTATTTGTCAGAGAGAGAGAGAGAGCGAACACTGGCAGAGGGAGGCAGAGGGAGGCAGAGGGAGAGAAGCAGGCTCCCTGCCGAGCAAGGAGTCTGATGTGGGACTCGATCCCAGGATGCTGGGATCATGACCTGAGCCGAAGGCAGCTGCTTAACCAACTGAGCCACCCAGGCGTCCCTCTCCTCCCATTCTTAGCCAGCCTCCCAGCCCCACCTTCTCGCGTCCTGACAGCCAGGGACAGTCTCCTTGGGGTAGAGGGGCTCCTGACCTGTGATCCTGAGAAAGCTGAGGAGTCAGGGAGACAAATGGCTTGGGCTGATCGGTAAGGAGCCTCTGGCCCGACCCTTCTCACCCTCTGGGTCCCCTCTAAGCCTCCAGGAGAAGAGGGGATTCTCAGACAACCCCTTTGGCTGCTGCACTTGGCTCTTGACTAGAATAATTGGAAATGGAGCCAGGAATGATGTCATGCCTCTGCAGAACACAGGATGACTTTGAGCAAGCCATTTACCTTGGCCTCAGCTCTCCCCTTTGTCAAGGCAGCAAGGGTGGACTTGGTAAGTTTTAACACTCCTGCACTGACATTCTGATTTGAAGATAAAAGCCCTGTGGATAAGTCCTTTGGAGAAGAACAGCCCTGGGTTTGCATACTCAACTCACTTCCCTTCCCCCTTCCTCCAGATGGTGCTGATGCAGCTATCAATCATGACGCCCTCCCCCCACTTCCAGGAATGCAGGGGTCAGAAAGTATCCTAGGACACCCAGGCAGAGAACCCCATGTTGATGGGTTCCTTAATGGACATGCTCCTAAGCAAGTCAGTTAAGGGTCCTTCCTGGAATATGAAAGACAGAAATGATGTTTCTAGAGACTTATTAAGCTGGAAAAATGAGAATCTAAGGTTACTGGCTGTCACTTTCTTGACACAGGAAGAAAGCCCATCTGCAGAATAAAGCCAGCACAGAGTAAGACAAAGCTGAGAGCGAAGAGAGAGAGAAATCCCTGATGACGTTGTTTGAACCCCTGGATCGAACTATGCCTGAAGGTGATGCCCAGTTATGTTAATAATTTCCCTTTCTGCTAGCATGATTTGGAATTCTGTAACTTACAACTGAAAGCGTTCTATTATAACCCTTTAGCAGGAGGCCTATTAAAGAAAGGAGGGCTATTGAGCACATGAAGGGGGAGAATCGGCCAGCTTACACCCCCCGCCTAGGGCAGCAAACCCCAAAACCCCTGGCATATCTCTCCTGTCATGTGCTTTGACGGTCTCTTAACTTCAGCCTTGGAGGGGAGCTCTCCCAACCTAATCCATGGCTAACACCACCGTGCACATTTTTCGAACTCAAATTTGACAGCACCCTTGAAAAAAGATGTCCTTGGCCCCAGGACATAGCATCCCAGGAAATAGGCATGTGGCATCTATGATACACAGCCTCCAGCAAGGTCAGAGAGATGGGGAGCAGGGGTCCTCGGGGTGTGGCACATGTCAGCACGGGTTCTATATTCATCCTCGACCCCATAATAGGAGGTCTGTGTCCCCTGGCCCTGGGATTACAGGAGCCTGGGGCTTAGAATAGCCCACCAGGCCAGGGTGATGTCCGGCAGGTTGGAATTATCCTTTCTACTGCCTCAAGCCGCTGAATGGGGAAAACAGCCCCAGCCACAGGGCCCAGAAGGGCCTGTCACCAAGAAGTCACCGCTTGGTACCCATGCAGCATCTGGGTTCTTGGAACCGGGTTCCACTCTACTATAGACTGGATTGTGTCCTTCCCAAAGTCATACTCCAACACCTTAACCCCCAAGGTGACTGTATGTGTAAAGAGTCTTTAGGAGATGGTGAAGGTTAAATGAGGTCATAGGGACACAGTCCTGGCTAATAGGCCTGCTGTCCTTATAAGAAGAGGGAAAGAGAGAGAGAGAGATCTCTCTCCGAGAACGTGCCTGGAGAAGAGGGCATGTGAGCACACAGCTGGAGGGCGGCTGTCTGCACAACAGGAAGAGGGCCCTCCCAGACACTGACCATGTTGATGCCCTGATCTTGTACCCTCCAGAACCATGAGAATATAAATGTCTGTTGTTTAAGTCACCCAGTCCTTGGGATTTTGTTAGAATAGCCCATGACGCAGTCCCCTCCACCACCCCCCACCAGGAAGGCCCCATGTGCTCCCTCCTGCAGGGGCGAGGAAATCATTCTCAGCCAGGAGCTCCCAGCCCTCACCCTGCGCCAGGAACAGCTCGAAGCCCTTCCCATGCCTTAGCTCACTGAATCCTCAGAGCTACCCTGTGAAGCAGGTGGCGTTGTAGCCATCAAACAGACAAGGAAACAGAGGCATGGAGAAGTTAAAGAACTAAGGTCCTACAGTAATACTGTAAAACTGAATCCCAGCCCCACAGAACAAATCCAGCAGCCCTCAATGCTGCGAAACAGAAAAAAGGGATAAGGAAAATACTGCACACCGTCCCCCGTGAGAATCCACAGCAAGGACGTCATGGCCTGTCAGCTCAGCCTCTAGATGCCGTGGAATGAACTCGGGTCCTCTGCTTCACAGTCCACTGGAAGTGGCCCGTCCCTCTGTCCCCTCCAAGGCTGTTTACCCTCCAAGGGGACCTTGCCTAAGTCATGTCATGAAAAACAAGAGGTGGGAGACACGGCTGCTCAAAACCCTTCCTGTTCATTCTCTGGTTCTCAAAACACTGAGGCTCAGGCCCCCGTATGGATGGTGCTCCAGGGGAATTGTGCGGAACCCACTCAGCCAGTGTGTCCGGCTCAGGGTCTGTAAGTCAGGTCAGAGCCTGGCACAGGTCTTGACTCAGCCCTGAGAAGAGTAGCAGAATCTGCTCTGCACCCAGTCACCCCAGGGCACTGGGGTTGAGGGCCCATCCCAGGCTCTAGAGCTTTCTCATCCAGCCGAACCTCACCCAACCCTAGTGACCAAGCACCATGGTTTTACCACCTAGCCAGGTCCTCAAAGGTCCTTCTGTGATGGGGCATTGAATCCTTCCAAGGCTTATCTCCAGTCTCCAGAGGTCCCCAGAGGACTTTGGGCTGGGGGTAGTCATGGGGTTTAGCCCGCTATGGGATTGGACTGGGACCTCAGTCCAGCAGCCTGGTCGCCTGGCTCACATGTCCCATAGGATGCTGGAACCATGGGCTTGGCCTGCAAAGGGCCTCTGGCATCTTCTTGTGACCACACCCAAGGCCCACCAGGTGTCGCTGTGTAGCCAGCAGGACGAGGGCTGAAGCTTTTCTCCAGCCCTGAACCTGGGAAGCAAAGGCAGGACGCCTGTCCCCCTAGCAGTAGCTCTGTCCCCCCAGCCTCAAGGCCAGCAGAAGGACCCCTGTGAAGAGGTGTGCCATGGTCTACACGCCTGGGGACAGCGAAGGTCTCCATCCATGACTGGAAGTAAGGTGGAAGAGCAATTCCTGGCCTGTCTGCCGAGCTTTGCTTTTCATCCCAGCATGCTAGTGGGTGGGGCTGGAGGCCCCTCCACCCTTCCAGGCCCCTCTGCAGAAGCTCCCTTCAGCTTCCTGGGGCCCCGCCTGCAGCAAGCCCCAGCCCCACTCACAGACGCTGTCACCGGGCCCTGTAGACCCACCATGAGCACCCACCGAGGACGCATCTCATCAGCTCCAGACAGTACAGACCTGGCCCCTCAAGAGGAAAGCCGGTTCAGGGTCAGGCAGGACTATGAGATTTACCCCGGTCATCCCCCGCCTAACCTGAGCCCAGAAGGCACATCACCCAGCAGGCATGGAACACTGGGCTCCTGCCCATCCTCCTCAGGCCCAGGGAGGGAACCCACCTCCCAGGCCTGAACCCTGTGGCTCCATGCACAGGAGACCCTGCCATGGCCGTGGAAGGACTCTCCTCAAGCCCACCCCACCTGAGGACTGACGAGGGCTCACCCTACAGCTCGCAAAAGTCTGGGTACGGTTCTGGCACATTTGGCATCAGCTGGGCCTCCGGGGAACTCAGGGGAGAGAAAGGCCAAATGAGGTGGCCCCGGGAACCCAGCCCCTCCGGCTCCGCTGAGTCCTTCTCTCACCAGCGGCCGCTCAGACACCTCCACCTAGGTCAGGCTTTTTCCTGGAGAGGAAAATCAGAAGGGGTCAAGGGGCCGGGAAAAGGTAGTATGCAATGAGTACATGCACCGCTCCACGAAGAGGACAGAAAAGGAGAGGAGCACAGGAACGGAGTCACAAGAAACACAGTGGGTGCGGGTGTAGCTTTCGCTGGTGTTGGCAGATGGGGGTGGGCCCGCCGAGTGAGGGGTCTGGTCTGGGGGATGGCTGCTGACAGTGATACGGAGAGGGTGGGTGCGTCTCACCCCAAAGGTCCCTTAGCACAAATCACCCAGCGTCTTTCCTCTATTCACCAGCGCACAGATACCAGCGGGTCCCCTGCTGGAAACTTTGCTGTGCCAGGCCGTGTCGGGGGGACCCCAGGAAACACCCTGTTCCCACGGGCGCTGGTCGCAGTCGAGCCCTTGGCAGGGACACAAGACTCGTGATCAGGAACGGGCGTGCCCCTGTGTCACCTGCGACACCGGCTGTGCGAGACCCCAACTGTCCAGTGTCTGCTCAGAGCCGTCCCCGATCACTCCTAACAAGAAAAATACAACAAGCATTCGAGACTTCCCGCAGCCCTGCCCCATTTCCCTAGAACAAGATGTTCAAGATTTTGCACTTCTGTGTGTCTGTGTGTGCACGTGTGTGTGTGTGTGTGTGTGTGTGTGTGTGTGTGAGACACTGAGCACCTCAGTACATCTGTGGCTTTGTGCTTGGGAGCCCTGGAAGAAAGGAATTCCTAAGACTTGGGTCAGGGCAGCAGAGGAATGGGGAGGTCTCCTAGGCCTTTCTCACTGTACAGAGGGGAGAAGAGAAGATCCAAGGGGGGGAATCATGTGCCTTGGGTCACTCGGAAGTGAAGAGGTTAATAAAACTGGCCAGGAGGCTTGTCTTGAGCGACATGGGAGCTCACCAGAGGTCAGGGACAGAACCTGTGTTGGAACCAGAAGAGCAGAACTCTTGCATCTTGGGACTGTGGCAGTAGTAGGGAAGGGGGTAGTGACACATGGTGTCACCCGGGCCAACCTGGAGCGTGACAGTCAGCGGAGACCATGAAGGCAAGTGGTTAAGCCCTCTGGAGACAAATTGCTGTGGCTGGAATCCTGGCCCCGTTGTACTAGCTGCCTCTGAACAGCGCTGCACCCTCGGTTTCCCCATCTGGAAAATGGGGACGATGACAGTGCCTCCCTCACGGGGCTGTTGTGAAGACGAGATGGATGGATAAATGCAACACATGTAGGGGGTTGTCTGGCATGGAGGAAAAGCTGGATCGGGATGTATCACAAAGCCCATTCTCCGCTCGCACGCTGGCCAGCAGGACTGCAGAAAGCTGCTTCCACACACAGTACTGGCGCCCAGAGACCACCGCCCTGGGCTTCTCTTTTTACGGATTTACCCTGATTTATCTTTTTACTGATTTATCCCCAAACCTGACCTTCAGGCAACTCATACGGAAGGTCTAGCCTCCTCCCGGTGAAAAGGAGGACAGGGGGACAGAGGGTCCATGCGGCTTTGTCCTGTGGCTGGGCTCGGGGGGCATGGGCGGAGCCGGGGCGCGGGGCAGGTGACCGGTACATCCCAGGGAGGGAGGCTGGTGTCGGCAGAGCGCGAAGCTGCATGTTCTCCTGCCTTGGGGTTGTCCACTCTTTTGCAGGATTCTCATGGCACTACACAAAATAGTCATTCTAGAGAGTTCCAGTGGTCGGAGCTTACACAGGGCTGTTGACATCCACACAAAGAGTTGTCTCTTTGTGCAGCTCGTTTTTATTTTTGTCATTTGCTCTACTCTCTAATTCCACCCGCGCCCCACATGACTGCGTGTCAAAACCAGCAGGAACCATGGAGCCGGCCTCGCCTTCATTTCAGGACCGAGGACCCTGAGCACGGGCGGGTATTTTTCTTGTAGCTGGCAGAGCCTTGCCGCAGCGTCTCCCTTGGGGACCGGGTACCAGGCCTTCCTTAGCAACCGCCACTGGATCACAGCAGAGAGTGCTCGTGGGACTGGGCCCTGGGGTGGGTGCCTTGGAACAGCCACACTTGAGCCAGAGCCGGATGGAGCTGGCGAGAGCAGTGCGGGCTCCACACTGGCCTGGGGCCACCTGCCCCGCCCCGCCTCCTCAGGAACCCGCGACAAACGACCTCGCCCGGTGCCCAAGCTCTTGCCAAGTGTTGCAGTAAAACCCTGGCACGCTCAGCAAGGAGTCCAACATCAGCCCAGCGGGTGGGGAAATCAAGGCCGAGAGAGCCCAGTGTGCCCAAGGTCACGCATTGAGCTGGCAACCAGAAACTGGGCATTCGGAGCCGCCTGAGGGACACTGAGCCCTCGGGCGGGCCCACCCCAGCTGAGGCTCTGGGCCCCGATTTCAGGGCTGACTGACATTTCCTGAATCCCCTTCGGCAAAGAGCCCAGAGAAAGGCCCAGCACTTTCCACCCAGGAGTCCTCCCAGCAGCCCCCTCTCACCAGGGGAGCAGAGGCACTGAGGGTCCCTTAGAAGCCCCCTCAGGGCCTCAGGACCAGGCCAGGAATCCAGCCCTAGAGGATTCCAGCTTCCAGCTGAGTGCCTCAAACACCAGACATCAAAAACTAGGCAGGCGGAGGGAGAAGGGAAGATTAGATCATTCCCGCAGAATGAAGGAAGCCGGGAAACCAAGGGAGGGGAGGAAGGCCAGAGGCCAAGAATGTTTTAAGGCAACCTGAAAACTCCTTCAGATTCAAGCAGGCCCAGACCCTGGCAGCTTCCCTGCTGCCTCACTTACTGGGCCTGTGCAGACCTGGCAGGGCTCCGCCCCTCCTCGGGGTCAGTGCTGGTGCACACGCGTGTGCAGGCACTAGTACGTGAGGGTCACGACGGCCTTGGGAGCAGGAAGCACGCTGCGCTAGGTGTGCCTGCCCGCATTTGGGCACACGCACGCGCGCGCGCACGCACACGTGCAGGTACCCGGGCTGGGCATGTAAGCCCACAGGAGTATGTTTGTGTGCACTCTACAAACATGTTTTCACCAAGCTCAAGGAGAAGCAATCAGTCATCTCCCAGGAATCCTAGCAACAGCCGTCCCCAGGAAGGGCTCCTGCCAGCTGGAGCAGCCGTGAGTCAGCAGAGGCTGCCGAGGGAGGGGGGTGCTCTTGCCCCCGCGCCTGGCCGCTCCCTCCCCCGGCCTGGCTGCCTTGCCTGGGTCACTGCTTTGGCACTGATGTCCCAGAACACATTCCTGGAACTGGCCAGCACGGGCCGCTAAAGGGTTTTTCCCTCCTCCTCCCTCTCCCATCCTGTCCTCCTGGCCCTCCCCACACCTGCCCTTTTAATTCCCCCCTTCTTGCATCAGAACCAGAACACCGCATTCACGAGTTCAGGAGCTACAGCCATGTAGGAGGCAGGAGCTGGCCATGGAGGGGATGGGATGGGACAAGGGGCTGCCTGGGCCTGAGCGGGCCAAGGTCTAAGCCACCTCCGGGCCGGGCAGCAGAGAGGGCCCTGCTGGGGACTGCTGAGCGCTGCTGAATTCCTATGGGGCAAAAGTGTCATTGCCTAGGGCTCCAGGGAGCAGGAGTTCAAGGAGCATTGGACTGTGCCTGCCTTTGCCCCATAGCAGAGCCAGAGGTCGCTAACGCGGACGACCAGGCAGGAGGGTGGTCGAGGAACACAGAGGCTCCATTACTAATCGTGGTTCTATCTTCACAGCACCCCTTGGGGCGATAGAATTATCTCCTCTTACAGATGGGGAGCTGGAGGTGTGGACAGGTAAAGGGGTATGGCCCAAGGTCACACAGCTATTAGCCAGGGAGCTAGATGGAATTAAACCTGGCTAGAGGGGCCTGGGAGCTTTAACCACTGGACCACACAGCCTTTTTTTTCCGGAGCTGCCCCTGGGAGGTGCTCGCCAGGATCACAGCACGTAGAAAAAAAATAAATACAATAGAATACAATCGGCTGGTGCTGTCCGCTCTGCCTGTCCTTCTCCCCTCCTATGAGCAAACGGATCTGGGTGAAGAGCAATCTGCCATCTCAGCAGCCGCCGCAGCAGGGGCAGCAACAGCCTGGCCCAGCCCGAATCCCTAGCCTCTTTACTGGAGGCAGGAAATGAATAAAAGCTAAATGAGTCTGAAAATGCCAGGAGGCAGTGTTTATCCCCTGCCCCCTCCCCCTCTCCCTGGCAAGGACCGTGTATAGTTACAGTTTAATCTTGGAAATGCCAGACAGCTGTTCCCCGTTGCTAAGAGACTGGCCCACATTATGCAGATGTCAGGGACCTCAAATGTCTGCCGGAAATTACAGATCATGTTGGAGGAGCAGAGGGGCCTTCTCTCCGCTGGGGAAGCGCAGCGGGAGACCTGGGGAGGGGGGCTGGCAGAAATAAGGGGCCCACCCCTTCCCGGGTCCCCCCCTCGGTGGCTCTGGATCTCCACTTCTGCAGCCCTGGCTCCCTCCTTCCTGCAGCTCCCACCCCACATCCGGGCCTTCTTTCTTTGACAACTGTGCTGAAGCCCATCTCCACCCTCCCCCCTCCAGTTTTCCATCCAGGGTCCCTCTGTCTGTCTTACAGTCTTTCCTGCCTCCGGGATGCAGCTAAGCTGACTGGGACTGCGCCGGGAGGAGCCGGCCGCACCCTAGGAGGATGGGATCCCACTCCTTGAGCCCCACTCACCTGCTGCTGAAAATGGAAACACACACACACACACACACACACACCCCTTCCCTGCCCGACATCCCCCTCCCACTGCAGCTACTGAAACCCAAGTGAGGGCCGCCATGGCAACACAGGCAGGCTACCGAGAGCTGCCATAGGCCTGGTGCCTGGGGAAGGGGACAGCCATGGGTGGGGGAAGGAAGAAGGGTAGGGGAAGCCCTTGTCCAAAGTCTAAGGTGGAGCCTGCCGGAAGGTGATAGGGGCAGGCAAGAAGCAGGCACAGCTCCTCACTCAGGCTGACGAGGTTGTGGAGAGCCTGCCAGGTGGCCAAAGGAGCGACTGGCATCCACGGTGTCTGCAGGATGATCCCTGGGGTCTTGTGGGGGTGGGGGCGGGCTGAGGCCTGGGTACAGAGTGGATGCTGAGTGCCCGCCCCTCCCCTGAGAGCCCACAAGGGACCTGAGGGCAGACGCCTCATGTTAGGACCCAGGCATCTAGAGGGTGTCTGCTGTCCCTGGTGCCAACTGTGTGACCTCAGCTTCCTCCAGTCTTATAAAATACACCAGTGAACGTTATGTGCCACGGAAGGGGGCTGTGAAGGTAAGAATGTGTGTGTGTGTGTGTGTGTGTGTGTGTGTGTGTTCCCCCCAATGTGAGAGTATTTTAGGAAGAACTTCGTGGGAGCCCCATGAACACAGAACCTTCTGAGCATGGCCCTGGCGTCCCTAGAGATGCCCGCGAGGCTGGTAAGAGGGGACACTAGGTACATAGCTCTTCCGGGTACCCAGGTCTTCCTCCCACAAACGGATATCACCTTCAAGGAGGCCATCACTGGCTGTGTCCTGGCTCCTCTGGTCAGCTTCTCAACCCACACATTTCTGCAGCCAACAGTGATGGTGGGTGGGGAAACTGAGGCACGGACACTTCTGAGACCTGCCCAAACCATCACAGACATTAGAGCTACCATTCCCCTACCCATCCCCTCAGGGTCCAGCTGGGCCATGACCTCTGACCCCACCAGTCGGACACCAAGGCGTCTCCTCCCCCATTGTTAGCTCCGGGAGCTGGGTTTCCTTAGCTCTCATTCCCCTTCTGGAAAATGGAAACAGATAATAGTACAGACCTCTCAGGGTTGCTGCCAGGATTGAGTGGGACACAGGACAACCTGCTTAGCTCTTGCTAAGCTCTCAATACATTTTCGTTCTTTTATTAAGGTGGAGCCATTCCTGGGCCCTGTCTCTTTAGAAAGCGGCCAGGCTTCATCAGTGAAAGGAGGGGGATTTCCTTGGGCTGCATATACACCTGCTCCTACGCTACCCCAGCCTCCCAGCACAGTGGCCGGTTTCCACCTCTTTGGAAGGTTCTAGAAAGATTGTCCAAGACAGTGCACCTGGGAGAACTCTGAGGGCAGGCACCAGCCACCAAGACTAGGGAGGTGGGAGGTTCGTGGGGCCTCAGAGAAGACGCTGTAGCAGAGAAGGGGTGTGTGGTGGAGGACACGTGCCCCCTTCCCCATGGAAACTGCTGAGCCAGCAAGGATTTGGCGGGCAGGAGCCACTGAGACTGAGTCATGGCTGGCTCCCGGCTCATTCAGCCTCTGTGGCCCTCAGAGGCCTTTGCTTGGCGGGAGGGAGGACGTGGCAGCTGCTCAGCCCTGTCTTTGTTCCTCTTCTCTCTCCCTCAGCCTCTCCCACCCTGCCATTTCCTCTCCCCTGCTCGCTCTCCCTCATTCACTTTCTTGGCCTCCTCCTTCCTCTCATTCTCCCACCGACCTCAGTTCCCTCCCCCTTTCATCCTACCCTTGAAGCGTATTTCTTGCTTTCTCATCCTTTCTTCTCCCTCTGAGCTCAGAATCACACTTGGCAGTCTCCCCTCCCACCTCCCTTTCCTCCCCAGTGTCCTTCCCTCCCCCCTCCCTTCCCTCCCTCCTGTCCTTCCTCCGCCCCTTCTTCTCCACCTCCCCCAACCTCTCGGTCTCCTCTTCACCTGAAGGAGACACTTCAAGTCCCCAGACTGACAAAGCCAGGTCAAGGTCATCTACCAGGCCCTCACCAGCCCTGGTCTGGCAGACTGGGATCCAGAGACCAAGGTCAGAGCTGAGCAGAAAATCAGAATGAGTTGGGGAGAGTTTTTTTCCAGAGTTCGGACAACCCCTACCAGAAGTGGCCCTGGCTCCCTATCTAGAGATTTCCTATGCCAGGCCACCTGCTTCCAGCTCCCTCCTGCCTAAGGTCCCAGTGCTCAGGGACTCTCAGAATTCTGACCCTCCCTGGTTCTGCTCACCTCCTTTCTCTCTGCCCTGGTGCAGGGAGGCCAGGTGAGAAAGGCAAGAAAGAAATCAGAAGCAATAAAGAAACTGCTCTCAATCAGAAGGAAAGCGGCTGGGGGAGGATTGTACCATAGGGGAGGTGCACCTTGGGGGTAAGAAACAAAGTGCAAGATTTTTTACCAGGTAAGGTGAACTTGAATCTTGGCCCCGCTTCTTATAAGCCAATGAACTTGAGT
Organism: Mellivora capensis; assembly: GCA_004024625.1. Lineage (NCBI taxonomy): Eukaryota > Metazoa > Chordata > Mammalia > Carnivora > Mustelidae > Mellivora > Mellivora capensis. The sequence goes on from PISX010008563.1 coordinate 20,874, forward strand.
AAGACACTGTACCTCAGAGTCCACCTCTGTAGAATGGGGATAATAAGAAGAGCACCTCCTTGCCAGGGCTGTTGCAAGAATGCAATGGAAAAGTGCACAGGAAGTGCCCGGCAGGCACTTCTCCTAATCCCTACTTCCTCCCTCCTTAGAGAAAGGAAGGCTTCCTGGAGGAGACAGAGCTTGTTCTGGGTGTGGAAGGATAGATAATAATATAATCATATTTCTGTGGTGTTGAAACCAGGTGCTAAGGTGATCACTTTGAATGTATTGTCTCTTTCAATCCCCCAGCAATCCTATGAGGCAGTTATTTCCTGATCCCCGTTTCATGGAAGAAGCAGTTGAGGCTCAGCTAAACCAGGCAATTTGCCCCAAGTCACACAGCAAAGTGGAGAAGCAAAATTCTTATCCCTTCTGCTCTTAGTTGGGGTGGGGTTGGAGGACAGAGCAAGAGTGACAGCAAGACCAAGCACAGTGTCAGGCAAGAGCAGGCGGACAGCAAGGGTCTGGCTGTGGTTACGGGGAAATTCTGATTGAGCCCAGGGCAAACCCAGCTCTCAATTCCCGGGTCAGACTCGGAGTTCTCCAGTTTCCTAGGTCAGCCCGCCTGAGCTCTTGCTGTTGAACCACGGTGGGCAGAAGCGGGGTGGGGTCCAGCTTCTCACCTCTGGAGCACCATGTCCCCAAGGTTCCCCCTCCTTCCCACATACACCCCCTATAATACAAATCCCTGCGGTTATGTCCTGGCCCCCAGATGGCAAAAATGATGTCTCTTGGTTGTTTTTTTTGTTTGTTTTTGCCACCCTCCGTTGTATAACAAGGATAACCGCTCCTTCTCTAGGGAATCAGGACAGGGCCTGTGGGGCTACTGCCTATGATCGCAAACAGGCCTGGGTAGGGAGGGCACGACGACAATGACGGGAGGTGGGTGTCTTATGGGAAAGAAGGTCAGTGAGGCCTTGAAATAGATGGTTTCTGGAGCGGTGAGCTAGGGGGACCATAGCCAAACAGGTGGAATTGTCCCACCTAGGTTCCCCAGGCCCTAGCACCCTTCCCCCAGCCATCTCGGATTACACCCAGCTCTGCTTTCAAAAAGAACTCCGCAGTTTCCATGGCAACTCACCCACGTGGTCTCTGCCTTGGAGGCTGAAGTGGGGAGCGGTGAAGGGCAGCTGACAGGAGGCACCAGGAGCTTCTACAAGGTGAGGGCAGAGTCCCACCCTCTGGCCATCCGCCCTCTCCTCCAGGTCCCCCCCTCCCCCCTGCCTAAGGCCTCAACAAAGCTCCCAAGGAAAAGAGGAGATAGACCTCCAGGACAAAAAGGCAGCAAGGTCACTTCCCCTAAATGTGCCCTTGGCCATGGGCCCTAGGGCAGCATCCTGTCCCACCTCTGAGCTCTTCAAGGAGAAGCCAGGGGACGCCCTGAGCAGGAACATGCCTTTGGTTGCATCTCATCTTCCCTCCCTTTGGAAGGGGGTGGGCATTCTGTGCTGGAGCCAGGGTTTCAATCCTCTCTTGTTTGGCTGTGGTGAGCTGTGTTACTTTGGGAGAGGGGCTCCCCCTCTCTGAGACTGTGTCCTCATCTTTAGGATGAAGACTGGTGCATCCACATCTCAGCTTAGTCAGAGGGTAGCAAGGGTGATGTGTCTGGGAAAATGCTTCATGAAAGAAGAAGCATAAAAGAGAGAAAAATGGAAATGGTCCTGGTTAAACATGGGAGGGCACTCAGAGCCCACCGCGGCTCCCCTATCTGGCCAGGGGCCCAGCTCTACTGCCTGGAACCTTGTAGTTCAGAAACTTCTGTATTTATGAAAACCTTGATTTGTTAAGACCTCACCTTCCTGTATGAACTGTGTCTTGACTGATCTCCCCTGAATGGGACCCCAAGCAGAGGCACCTCCTTCTAGCCAAATACCTCATCTAGAACCAGGTGGCCCATGAACTTGACTCATGGTCCCACCATTGAGCTGATCTCAGGTCGGCAAGGCTTTCCCTGGAGAAGACAGAAAAAGGCACAGCCTTCTCTGGGCGTTTCCCCCCCTTCTCCCCCTCTCCCGTCTTTACACTGGGAAGCTCCTTCATGGTCTCTGACTGGTGATTTCTCTCCAGCCTTGAGCTTGGTCCCCTGAGAGGCAGCCAAAACCCCGTGAGGCTGAGATTAGCAGAGGGGTAGGGTAGAAGGAGAAGAGGCCGGGGTGCCCAGCCACACCCAGCTACAGGAGCTTGCGCCTGGCCCTGCCTTTCCCTTCCTGCCTGGTCTCCCGGGCCAGGCTGGTGAAAAACCCACCCACTTTGCCCAGCCAACCCCAGGGAACCAGCGTGTGCCTTCCCTTCTCCCTCTGGGGGTCCCTGAGCTGCTCCCTTCTGCCCTGGGAACTTGAGTGAGCTGCCCACCTCCCTTCAAAAGCCTCCCTCCCTCATCCGTTAAGTGGGGGTGATTCTGGAGGCCCCCTTGGCTCTAAAACACTGACTCGGCAATTCTCAGCAGCAGGCAGCCTCCTCCCCCACAGCCCAGCCCCCTCCTTCCCTTTGTCACCTCACTCGGCAGTGCCCCCAATCCCGGAGAGGGTGGCTTTCATTATTTTTTCTTTATTTTTATCAAAGGGTATTTTTTGTTAAAAATTGTGTCTCCCCTGAGACAGCACAGCCTTTGAGCAGGCTCCCCTTGTTTCCATGGCAACAGCAGCTGGCTCACATGTGTGGTTCCTATGGAAACAAGGCTGGTTCTCCTCCCCTCCCTCCCCTCCTCTCTCACTTTCCCTTCCTTCCTCACCACCTCACCACCCCCTTTTCTCCTTTGCACCACTCGGGATGCAAGAAAGGGCAATGGGTGGTCCCCCTGCACCGCACAGTTCAGGGGAACAAACTGGGTCCTGGCCCCCCACCCCGGCTGGGTAGGAGCCATATGGGTGGACCCTTGCGACTGGCCGGGGGGCACGTCTGTCCATTCCCAGGAGCCCTTCCTTCCATATTCCCTACACTGGGGTGCGGCTTCTCCGGTCCAGGGTGTGGGGCGCAGGCTGACTTCAGCGCTCCAGACAAGGACCCAAAGGAATCCTGCCTCTGGCAGGAGTGGGGGGTTGTCCTCTCGCCTGCCTGGCACAGAGCCCACCCCCACCCCCAGACATACATCCAGCACCTTCGAGTTGCAGAAGGAGCCTGTTTCTGCCACAGCAAATACATGCAAAAGAAAAGGAAGGATTCTTGGAGAGGAAATCAATAGCCAGAGACAGAGACAGAGGAGAAAGGGAGCGGACCGAGAGGTCTGTCTTGTCTATCAGTCGATGGTACAAAGATTCTGTATCCTTTTTCCCACGGACATGTAAGCACCTAAGAGTGGGAACCCTGCTTGCCTTGTCACTGATGAATCTTCAATGTCTGAGGGGAGAGAGAAAAAATAGTACACACCAACATGCTCATGGTGAGGGTTTTTCAGGTGATGGTTCTTATTATAGCCTTTTCGTTTCTTTTCCGCAGCGAACATATATTAAATATATAAAAAGAATAAACAACAGGTGTATTTGTTTGATCTGAGAGGATAAAGGGAAGGGAATTTGAAAGAGGCCAGATTGTGGAACAAACCAGAGGCAGCTCTCCCTCAAAGCCAGAGCAGGCAGACTGTCCCTCTCACGTCACATGCCGGGCCCAGAGGGGTGAGGCAACTCTCCACTTGGCATGAGAAAGGTGCCAGGAATCTCATGCCAGAGCAGGAGAGAAAGCCTGTGGGGCCAGGTAAGGGCAGCTCAGAGTGAGTGAGACCCTTGTCATCTGCACAGACTGAGGTGACAATGATGTTAAGAGGCCGATCCCCTGGGAGGTGGGCGCTGGTGTCCCCTGTCCCACCCCCACCCTGTCTCTCATGCCTCAGACTAGGAATTTGGCTCAATCATGCTGGAGAATTGTGAGAGTCGCCTATGCTGATTTGCCCAAAGGGACAAATGCCAGCTCCCTGTCTCCTGAGGGGCAAGGTGTGTGGAAGGCATTCTCAAGGTCAAAGAAGATTCTTGTCCTCAGCCAAGGACACGCTTCTCTGTTTCCTTCCCCCACCTACCGCCAACACACTGTGGGGGCAGGGGAGGGGCCCAGGCGCCTCAGGAATCTAGAAATCTGAGCGTCTTGGATTGGGGGGGGCGCGGGGGCCTGGTGGGGGGAGTCATGCTAATACTCCCATCATCCCTCCGTTTGAGGGACAGACAGAGGACTGGGAGGCAAGGGCTTGGCTCTGGTTCATCCCCAGTCAGCCCTGCCCTCTGTAAAGGCGGAGAGAGGGACAGAAGAGAACAAAGAGAGGCCAAGGAAGAAGGGAAAGGAGAAGGAGGGAAACGGCTCTCCGCCTGGTCACTGCCAACAAGGAGAGGGCCTTGCCTGGCTCCTCTGTGCCCCTCTGGGAAGCTCCCAAGGTCCAAGTGAGGGGGAGACCCAAGATGGTTAGGTGGGCACGAAGTGGGGGAGGGTCAGGAGACTGGTGTCGGGGTGTTGCATTCGGTGCCTGGTAATAAAAATAGAGCTGACACAGTTAGTGGTCCTTTCGAGGTCGACAGCCCTTCGCAACAAGAAAAGCACCACATCACAAGGTTCTGATCGGCTCGGTACTGCTCAGTCTGGGCCAAGGCACTGAGGTGATGCTGTCTTTCTGCTACCTCCTCACTAAAGCGAGGTGAGGCAAAGCAAGAGTGCCTCTAGGGTGGGCCGCCTGGGTGGCTCAGTCGGTTAAGCGGCTGCCTTTGGCTCAGGTCATGATCCCAGCGTCCTGGGATCGAGTCCCACAGTCCCACATTGGGCTCCTTGCTGGGCAGGGAGCCTGCTTCTCCCTCTGCCTATGCCTGCCTCTCTGCCTGCCTGTGCTCACTCTCTCGCTCTCTCTCTCTCTCTCTGACCAAAAAAAAAAAAAAAAAAAAAAAAAGTGCCTCTAGGGTACTGACCGTGGTGGAGGAGATCCAAGGGTCAGGAAGCCTGGCAACAAGTCATGGATTGTGTCCACAAGAAAGTCTCAGAGGAGTCATCTCTACAACAGCCCTGAGGAGACATTCTTCCACTCTCTGCTTGGATGCCTCCTGTGACAGGGAGCTCATCCCCTTAGAGATATCTCCTCTCCCCCGTTTCAATTCCCTCTTGTTAACATTTGTGCATTCCATTAAAAAAAAAAAAGAAAAAAAGGAAGGGTGCCTGGTGGCTCAGTGGGTTAAAGCCTCTGCCTTCGGCTCAGGTCATGATCCCAGGGTCCTGGGATCGAGCCCTGCATCAGGCTCTCTGCTCGGCGTGGAGCCTGCTTCCCTCTCTCTCTCTCTGGCTGCCTCTCTGCCTACTTGTGATCTCTCTCTGTCAAATAAATAAATAAAATCTTTAAAAAAAAAAAAAAAAGGAACTGTGCTTCCTATTCCATTATCTTTACAGAGAAGATCAGTGACAAATAACATCTGGGCATATCTATCATCCATGCATGCTAAATTAGCCCTCACCCCAAAGGTGATTCTAACTCCCTACTTTCCCTCCCCCCCACCTTCCAAAAAATTGTTGGGCGGGTGGCCCTTCCTGCAAGCCTGAGCCCCGTGTGCAGTGGTGCAGTGGGCTGGGCTCATGTTCCTGACATCTCTGTGGCTCCTTTATTCTTGTCCTTGGTTCTGTGCCCTTCCTCAGCTTTGAATGTGTCCTGCTCCAGCCTGAGCTCATCTGACAGCTCCTCATCTCTGAGGCCCCTCCCCTTCTCCTTTCAATGATTAAGCGGAGAATTTCCTTTGCGAGGGCCTCCCGGCTCAACATTCTTTTCTGGCTCTGGTCTGCATCGTGCCTACCTTTGGCTTCGGTGTTTTGTTGAAGGTTTATCTGACTGAGTCAGATTCGTCACCGACTTCCCCTCTGAGTCCCCGTTTCTTTGAAGCGGGGAGAGCGTATTAGTATCCTAAGGCTGCTGTAACAAATTACCACCAACTGGGTGACCTAACATTTCAGATGTTTATTCCCTCACCGTTCTGGAGGCTAGATGTCCGAAATCAAGGGGTCAGCAGGGTCCTACTCCCTCGGAAAGCTCTCTGGGAGAATCCTTCCCTGTCCTCTTTCAGCTTCTGATGTTTGCCAGCATCTTGGGTTCCCCTTGGTGTGTAGACCAATCACTCCCATTTCTGCCTCCACCGTCACATGGCCTTCCCCTTCCGTGTCTCTGCGCACCTGTGTCCATACTTCCTTCTTCATATAAGGATGTTGTCTTTGAATTTAGGCCCACCCTACTCTAGTATGACCTCATCTTCACTTGGTTACATCGCAAAGACTCTATTTCCAAATAAGGCCACATTCACAGGTTCCTGGTGCACGTGAATTTGGGGAGGACACTATTCCACCCAGAGCACTCCCTCCCCCTCTCCTTTATCCATCCCCCATCTCCCACCCCCCAAGAAGCTTTTCAGGCTCAGTCAGTTAACCTGACTTCGTCCTTGATGTCCTGCCAGTTCCTCACCAGCAGCTTCCGTCTCAGTCTCCAGCACCGCAGTGTGTCCTCAAATCTTGGGCGCCTGGGTGGCTCGGTCAGTTGGGCATCTGCCTTTGGCTCAGGTCATGATCCTAGCATCTGGGAATTGAGCCCCACGTTGGGCTCCCTGCTCAGCGGGAAGCCTGCTTCTCCCTGTGCCCCTCCTCCTGCTTATGTTCTTTCTATCTCTCTCTCTCAAACAAATAAATAATATCTTATTAAAACACACACACACAACACACAACACAAATCTTACTCTATCACCCAAACATGTCCCACTGCATTCAAGTTAAGGTACAGAAATTTGCAGCACAGAACATAGGACCTTTAGCAAGGCTGTTCTTACCTACTGGTATAGCTTATCTTGTTTTGTACCGGCACACATGTACGCACACACAAACACAAACACACAAACACACAAACCATACTCAAGCCACGCTCTCACCCAACGGTAGCTCTTGGGAAGCACCAGGCTCTCTCCTGCCTCTGGGTCTTTCCACACCTGCTCCTCTCCCAGAGGTCTGCTATTTCTCCCTCAAGACAGATCCAATTGTGTCCACCATGTCCAGAACACTGCCTCCTGCCGGGCCCTCCCACCCCCGTGAGCCCAGGTCAACGCTCTGTCTTCTGTAGCCCAGCTCTGTTTCTGCCCCTCACGGCCCTGAGGTCCTGGAAAAGCTGTGTCTTTTCTAGGCTTCCTCAGAACAGTCCCCAGAGCACACAGACAAAGCATGTGTGAATAAATGATTTCATATCCGCCAGATCCTGCCCAGACCCCTTTGATATGCATCTCTGCATTCCTCTGTTTTCCATGAGACTTAATACCCTCCTTACCGGCTCCCGGGGACCCTCTGTCCCCTGCCAGCCCCAGAGCTGCCTCCTCTCTCACACCCAGCTGTTCTGCAGCCTCACCCAGCATTCTGGGCCTCTTTCTTTCTTTCTTTCTTTCTTTCTTTATTTATTTATTTATTTATTTATCTTAATAGTGGGGCGCCTGGGTGGCTCAGTGGGTTAAAGCCTCTGCCTTTGGCTCAGGTCATGATCCCGGGGTCCTGGGATGGAGCCCTGCATCAGAATCTCTGCTCAGCGGGGAGCCTGCTTCCTCCTCTCTCTCTGCCTGCCTACCTGTGATCTCTGTCAAATAAATAAATAAAATCTTTAAAAAAATAGTATTTATTTATTTGAGACACAGAGAGAGCACTAGAGAGAGAGAGAGCAGGCATGAGTAGGGGACAGAGGGAGAGGGGAAGCAGGTTCCCCGCTGAGCAGCGAGCCCGATGTGGGGCTCAATCCCAGGACCCTGGGATCATGACCTGAGCCGAAGGCAGATGCTTAACAGACTGAGATGCTCCTGGGCCTCTTTAAACAGTCTGCTTTTTCCCCCATCCCCAGTCTCGGCTGAACTTGTTTCCCTTCTTTCTCTACTTGGGCCGCCTGGTGCGGTCCTCTCTCCGGACTGCCACTTGCTCCTGTAATCGGATTATTTGCGTGCACCGGCTGTCTGGGGATATGTTTATGGGAAACTGTTCTGTGGCACTGTGGTGTGGAGTTGGGTATAGCAAGAGAGGACCCAGGAGCCCCTCAGGGAGCTGGGAGGCAACAAAGAGCAGAAGTGCTCACCTGGAGGGAACGGGCTTACACTCAACCCCCATCCCCAGGGCAACACCCCAGGGTACCCCTCGGTGCTCATCAGGGCACTCGAGCCCCTCGGGGCTTTTTGCTGGCGGAGAAAAATGGAAGCCTTTCTCCTGGGGTGTTGCCCATGGGAAAGACATCATGGGGCTGCTCCAGGGCCTGACTGAAAGCAGACAGAAGAAAGGCCTCAGGTTCCCTGCTTCAGAGGTCAGAGAGTAGCAAGGGCTGCCGAGGGTCCCCTCCTGGCAGGGAAGCTGTGCTGGGTGACAGAGTCACCCAGAGCCCCAGGCCCCAGCTGCAAGGACTGTCCTCGTCCCAGTGGGCAGCCTATACTCACAGTGCCCAGCACAGCCGCAAGGCCCAGTGTCAAACTCTCAGCATCCTCCCTCTATCCCCCAGCTCTGAAGCCTCGGGACGTCTCTTCTGGACAAACTGCTCCCAGTTACCCAAGCCAGAAGGCAGGGAGTCTCTTTGCCTCTCTCACCCGCGGCCATGGAGCCGGCCGCCAACAGTGATCGGCGCTGCCGGTGGACCACCGCTCCCACCATCGGCGGCCCAGGCCCTCTGCCACACCAGCCTCTTGGACGGGGCTGCTCCAATGGTTCCTTAACTCACCCATGCCCCACCTCTTCCCAAATCACAAAGCAACCACCCAGTCTGGAAGCAGAAGCAAGTATAGACGATTAGATGATGTGGCTTGTGGCTCTCACGTAACAATTCACTACACGGGGTTACTACCTCTGTTTCCGGATTCTCTGGCCACTCTGAAGTCTCTACCTAGTGGTCTGTGTAGATCTGCTCATTCAAATTTGATCTTATCTCTGTTCTATAAAAATCCTCCCTAGATTCCCTGTGAAGTCAAGAAAAAATGCCCATATTGTAACTTTGAGGCCTCTTGGGTAAGATGGCTGTGTCCATGAGGTGGCAGGGTCCTAACCTCCAGATTTGTGGTAAATCTCTCCTGATGGGATTTCCTTTCTTCTTTTGACTCTTAAGAACAACACCCCCCCCTTTTTTTTAGGATTTTATTTATTTATTTGACAGAGCAAGAGAGCGCAAGCAGGGGGAGCAGCAGAGGGAGGGAGAGGGAAAAGCAGGCTCCCCATAGAGCAGGGAGCCCGATTCGATTCGGGGCTCCATCCCAGGACCCGGGGATCATGACCTGAGCTGAAGGCAGGTGCTTAACGATTGAGCCACCCAGGCATCCCCCAAGAACACCCTTCCTTTGGAGTCTCCCAAATTCCCAAGCTGCTGAAAGTCCGCCTCCCCGCGCCATGGGCGTCCCTGGAAGCTCCCTCAGTTTCCCGGAGAATGTTCATTCCCTTGCTCTCCAGCTCCGGCTCCTCCAGGAGGTAGAGACAGGCCCTGCCTCCTGCAGCCCGAACCAACTGGAAGGCTGGCCTGGGGCAGGACCCAGCAGTCGGGTCTGGTCCACATGCCCAGGGTGGCTGCGGAGGCCCCCCGGGGAGGCCCTGTGACAGGACCTGGCGATGGAGGAGCCCCTACGGCGGCACCGGCTCTCCCTCGGCGCCCCAGCCCCCAGCCCCCAGCCTCCCCTCCATTTTGTATTCCGGGCCCGTTCGCTGCTTTAATGAAGCTAACCATTTTCTAGCTGCCCTGTGCTCCTCTCTGCATTATTCATGGGCTTCCGTCTTTGCTACAACGACAGGCACAGGCTCTTCGAATGCTCCATTCAGAGAGTAAGAAAGTAAAGGCCCAGGCGACAGGGACCCCTCCCGGCCCCTCCCACTCTGCCTTTTCTCCTCTGCCCATTTCTTAAGTCAAGAGGGTCAAGAAGAGGGTCTGTGATGGCCACTTAGGCCTCTTGGGGTCACAGGGACCCTTTGGTCATTGGCTGCTTCTCGTCCTGAGCCGCTGCCGGCTCTGTGGGCTCTGGACAGGGGCCCCAGAAAACTGGGAGGGGAGCTCGGGGAAAACCCTTTCTGCAGAGGCCTTGGGCTTCTCCCGGAGCCAGGCTTTCAGATGAAGAAGTTCCCTTGGGACCGCTGGTCCTGAGGCTACGAGGAGAACTCCTCGGCTTATTTTCTTGCCCCCTCCCAGGGCCTTGCTCTCTTCCACGGCCCGCGCCCCCCAGGGCTGGGGTGGGGGGAACACGAATCGGCACCAGGCAGGTGGGGCAGGACCTCCTCCTGGAGCAAAAAGATAAGAGCACTGTCCCCGTCCTCTGAGGCTCCCCGGCCGCCTGCCTCACTGACCCTCCCGGCCTCCCTGGGCCACACACAGACAGCAGGGCCCAGAGGGCCCGAACCACGACGGGTGGGGGCGGAGGGCTGTGATCCCCCAGGAACTGTGCCCTGAGCACCCATCTAGTTGCCACATTTATTCTTAAGCCATTCTTGGAGGCAGGGGATGTGTGTCCTTCCTCCCAGATAAACAGCCTCGGAGCAGTTACTGTGACCAAAGTCACACAGCCTGGCAAGGGGGGGTCTCTTTGTAAGCATGCTCCCTGGCACCCCGAATCCTCCCTTGCCACTTTTCCAAGGGCCAGTTCAGGAGGACCCAGCTGGCTGGGGATGCGGCCGCCCCACCCGCCCCAGAAGGACCCAACTGGCTAATCAGAAGCACTGGTATCCAAGCAACCGGCCTCCCTGGCTGGAGATAAGCAAAAACAGCTGGGAGCTGCCGGCTGGGAAGCCGGCTGGCCTTGGGGATGGGGAGCCAGCCGCCAGTCAGCTGTTATTTTGAGCTTCTTATTCTCACCTTCCCAGACCTCAGCTTGAGCTAGGGCCTTTCCCCCAAGCTTGTCCTGGCCACTGCCTCAGGAGAGGGGTCTCCTGGGGCTCTGCCCAGCCCTGAGCCCAGCACAATTTGGGAGAAGTATCGGGAGAACAGCTGACCTTCCCTCGTTCTGTGAGCAAGGAAGGGAAGGGAAGTTGATTACCGGCTGCCCAGGTGCAAGGGCTCTGGGGTCATTTATTTAAAATTTGTTTTAATTAAAAATTTTTTTTTAAGATTTTACTTATGTATTTGACAGAGAGAGAGTAAGAGAGCACAAGCAGGAGGAGCAGCAGAGGCAGAGGGAGAAGCAGACTCCCCGCTGAGCAGGAAGCCCGATGTGGGGCTGACTCTAGGACCCCAGGATCATGACCTGAGCCAAAGGCTTAACCCACTGAGCCACCCAGGTGCCCCTCTGGGGTCATTTAATAAACCCAACTAGTTGAGGTTCACCTTTTGAGGCCTCCAGGCCTCCGGGAGAGAGATTATCCTCTTCCCCCACATGGGGCCGACTCTGAGGACAGGTTCATCGGAGAACCCCTGCCTCCCCCAGGATGGCAGTAGTAATCGGGCATGGGGAGGGGTGCGGCAGGCGATGTGGGGACATGGACCGCCAGACCAGCTAGGCTGGGGTCCGTCCCCACCCTGCCCATTATAAGCTTGGCTCTGCCTCTCTGAGCCTCAGTTTCCTCATCTGTGACATGGTAATGCTCATGCCTACCCCGCAGACGGGTAGGTGGGATGGAAGCGAGAGAGAGCGTGTGAAATGCCTGGTACAGTATTCGGCGCTGTTGGCACTGCCATGGCTGTCCTTCCTTCCTCCTGTCTGGGCCTGCTCCTGCCCAGCCTGGACGTCTCTCCCACATAGATCTGTCCTCTCCCGGGCTATTTCTGTCTCTGGTTCTAAAGGTCAGTGCCTTTCCTGGAATATGGCAGCTGCTGTCTCTTCCCCGCCTCTAAGTGGTATTAGTCTCATGCCTGGGGGTGGGGGTGGGTTTGTCCCAGGTGACTGCCCCCCCCCCCCCCGCCTTCACCCAGGACTGTCCTGGGCAGGCCCATCCCCAGGTGGACAAATAGTTTCTCTTTTCTTTTAAGATTTTATTTATTTATTTGACACAGAGAGAGAGACAGCGAAGGAGGTAACACAAGCAGGGGCAGTGGGAGCGGGAGAAGCAGGCTTCCCGCTGAGCAGGGAGCCCGATGTGGGCTCAATCCCAGGACCCTGGGACCATGACCCAAGCCGAAGGCAGATGTTTAACGGCTGAGCCACGCAAGCGCCCCGACATATGTTTTGTCAAGGCTGCCACTAGGCCCAGAGCACAGAGAGTTACTGACAGACTGCTGGACAGCAGCCAGTGGCCAGAATATTCTTGCAAATCCTTCAGCACCAAGGCTCCTGGGGGCTCCCCGCTGACCCCCTCAGCCTCTCTCCCTGAGATCTGGCTCCAATCCATCCCAGACCCTCCACAGGGACCGGTGGGCTCCTCCTATATGAGAAAGAGGAGGGAGAAAAGCCTTTCTATAGGAGGCTTAAAGGAAAGGACCAGAAGAGGCAGCTCACCTACCCAGGAGGAAATCATGGTAACTCCAGGATTGTACTTCCCACTTTTCCCCCCTGCCTTCCTCCAGCCGCTGCCCCCTCTCCTCTGCTGACCCTTTCTTCTGGGCCCTGTCACTGGGGTCTGGCAGGGGGGATGTAGTCTGGAAGGCCCTATGTTTAGGCAGCCAGCGGGCAGGCCTTGCACCTTGCACTGGTGCAGTTTTGGGGAGGAGGGAAAGGAACCCGGTGAGTGACATGCCCCAGTAACTAGAGCAGAGGGCACCTGGCTGGCTCAGCCAGAAGGGCACCTGACTTTTGATCTCAGGGTTGTGAGTTCGAGGCCTATATGGGGTGTAGAGATTACTAAAAAAATAAATAAACTTAAAAATATATAAAGACGCTAATTCAAAGGCATACATTCCGCTCCTATTCATTTGCACTCTGGACTTCTCCAAGGCACCACCCAGAGTGTCCTGACCCAGGAACAGGGTCTGAGGTTCCCACCCTTCCTGCCAGCCCCACCCCTAGGGAGGACCTCACTGGAGGGCCTTGAAGGACAAGTGACACCTTGGCTGGGGCCTGGGGGGTGTCTGATAAGCACGGTAGAGCTCTTAGCAAAGGTGATGGAGAGGGAGCAGGGCTAAACTGGTGGCCCCAAACCAGGATAGGAAAGGCTGAAAAGAGGAAAAGACAGCCTGTGGGTGGGAGTTGGGGGGCCGAGAAGGAGCAGCTCCCACTGCTCCTGCTGCCCAGCTCCAGCCAATTTCTCCTATTCTTTGGGGCACCCCTAATCTCCTCCCCTCACTGACCCACTCCTGCTGCAGAGCTTCCTGGAGAGGAGCAGGGACACAAAAGCAAGATAAACAGCACTGAAGGGGGCTCCAGGAGCATTCCAGAGCTAAAAATAACAGGGTCAGCTGGCTGGAAGAGCTAGAGGGGCCCCCAGCCCCTCCCCCCATTCTCCTCCACCCTCCTTCCCCACCCGGCTGGGCAGCCCCCAGACCTCCATTGAGCCTCCAATCTGGAACGCTAATCTGCTATCTCCAGGTCCACGGTCCCCTTCCCAGACCCTGCCCCAAAGTGTGGGGCCACGGCCCAGGGAGATGGGGAGCCCACTCCTGCTGGCCTCCCTCCACAGCACCCACTGGGAAAGTCCAGCGGGCCCACAGCTCCACAGCTGACCCTCCCTCCGCCTTATTATTTTGGACCAAGATACAAGTTTGCAGCCCTATCAGCAAAGGCAGGGCTCCTTCAGACAGCAAGGGACATTGTTCTCCCTACAAGCACAGCTCTCCCAGTTGTGGGGAGCGATTCTGCACCTCTAGATGACAGGGGTGGCGAGGACATGGAGGAAAAGAAAGTTCCCGGAGAAAACTCTCTGTCCAGCACTACTAGGTGCCGGGACGGTGCCGCGCCTGTCCTGTCATCATTTCACTCCATTCTCACAGAAAGTAGCTCTGAGCGCATCTCATTTCCAGATAGGAAACTGGAGCCTCCAAGATGTGAACAAAGAACTAGACCTCCAAGGTAGCCCAGAGATGCCAGGTGGCCTGGGGCGGCCTCCACAGGGGCAGGTTCTTTCTCTCCAGGGCTGCAGACTGGCTCACCCTCTCCCGGTCTGCCGCTCAAGGGGACCCACTGCAGCCGCTGGGACCACGCACGCAGCCTGTCTTGGCCCATGGGGGCCACGGCCCCTGAGGACCCCAGCCTAGCTTTCTCCGTCCGCAGGCAAGCCGCTCTTCTGGTGGCCATGGCTGCTGGGAACAGCAGTGGGGAGTTGGGGTTGCCGGGAAGGCTTGCTCAGGACAACCTCTTCCTCATACCCATGACGCCCTAAGGGTGTCCCCGCAGAAGGCTAGCTGGTCAGTGGGAGTGTTTGGGGGCCACGCCTGGCCCTAAAGGATGCCCTTTCCTGGAAAGCCGGGAGGCTTGGACGAGGCCCGCACACACGCACACTATCAGCTGGGCCCTACTGCTCCGCCCATGCAGGGGTCTGTGCTCCTGCCGGCCCTGGGCTGGGAGGAAACAGAGACTGTGAAGCCCAGAGCAAACAGGGCAGGCTTCTGTGACCGAGCTGCGGTATCCAACGGGCCGGCAGAGGGGGTTTTTTTGCAGGTCATGGGAGGCAGCTGCTGTCCTGAGATGCAGGGAAGCTGGAGGAAACAGGCCTTCCCAAGGGCAGCGACTCAGCCTCTCCCTTTGAGAATGCCCCAGTCTCCTGCCAGCCTTGAATACATCTAGTGGTGAGAGGCTCATCCCTGTGAGAAAGCCAGTCTCCTGCCAGCCTTGAATACATCTAGTGATGAGAGGCTCATCCCTGTGAGAAAGCCAGTCTCCTGCCAGCCTTGAATACATCTAGTGATGAGAGGCTCATCCCCGTGAGAAAGCTGTGATGATGAGCAAGTTCGCCCTTGTTGTGCTGAGCTGGAATCACCTTCCCTGTGCTTCTCACCATCTGCCCTCTGGAGCCATGAAGTTGCTCCCCTTTCCCCCAGAAAGGCCTTGCAAAAATAGAGTCCTGTGTCCAGACGATGGGATCCAGGCATGCTTCCCAATGCTAGAATTGGGGGAACGGGAACAGCCACAGAAAGAATTAGACGATTCGAAAGCACACCGTTCCGGTTGATAACAACTCTCTGAGCTCTGCTCTCGTGCCGCCGTGTCTCCCAGGCCCCTGCCGATGAGGACCCACTCACACAGGGGTTGGTTAGTTAATGAACAGGAGCAGAACCTTTTCCTGCCCAGCCTGTGTGGGCTCTGGAGGAGAGGTTCTCACATGTCCAGTAAACAGAAAGTCTTTCTCTGACAGCAACCGGACTTTGCATCATTTACCAGGTTTCTTAGATTCCCCAGGCCAGAAACCCAGGGGCCCAGAGACTTGTCCCATTCCTCCCACCCTCCAGTCCCCCGCGAACAATCCTCTCAGCCCCACCCGGGGCCAGGGCTCATTCCTACCCACTTCTCTCCATCCTTATGCCCACCTCCCTCACCTCCCAGGTCCCCTTACCTCTCACCTCCTAACTGTGCTCCCCACACCCAATGCCTCCGCCACCTCGAAGCCAGAGCGCTGGTCACATCTCGTCACTCACACGTACAGACCTAACGATGGTTGTCAGTGTGTTTCAAATCACCGCAGCCCTCACTGCGCGCTACATGGCCCTTCAACACACCAGGTGCGGACGCACCTCCTGACCACAGGCCTTCCAGAAGCAGGTCAAACTTTTTCCTGCCATGGGGCCTTTGCACCTGCTGGTCCCTCTCCCTACAACAACATTTCATTAGCTCTTCACACACCTGGCTCTTTCTCAACCTTTAGGTCTCAGCTAGAGTGCCATCTTCTCAGAAAGGACTCCCCTGACTGCCCTATCGAAATCAGGTTCCCTTTTCCAGCCTCTCTTACAGGCCCTTTTCCACTTCACTTAAACCACTTAATCTATTCACTCATTCACTTACAAGTTCTGTCGGCCACACTCATGTGTAAGCTCCAAGAGAATACGGACCCTGTCCATCTAGCCCACCGCTCTACCTGCTGAGCCCCACGATGGGCCTGGCACCCGTAGGCACACAGAGAACATCGGTTGGGTGATATATAACACCATTGCCCTCGTGGTCTCTGGGGCAGTTGGGAATCAGACTCTCCTTGGAAACAGCTAGATGAACGAGAAAACCAGGTACCGGCCTCCTGAACCCCCTTGGAGGAGGAACGCATGAGAAAAACTGGCCAGTTCTCAGATGTCTCCATTTGTACATCCACTTACTCACTCCTTTACAAAATCTGAGTGCTCCCTGATAGCTGGAAACTGCTCTAGGGACGGACACCCCAGTAAGCCATCCCCAAGTCCCTACTTCAAGGACCTCACACTCCCATGATCAACATCTGATGATCAAGAAGTAAACAAAACAATGTCCACGGAGGCCTCTAGAAGCACGGAGAGCCCCAGCCTCCTGGCGCACTCGCAGAAAGGAGAGCTGCAGAGACTTCTTCCCTAGAGCGCGAGGATAACCTTGGACTGCCTTCAGCTAAATAGCCACCTGCCAGATCTGCCTCCTCAAAACGAGGGCTGCTTGCAAACCAACACCCTCACAGGTAGCCCTGTTTCAGGGCTCAGGAAACGGGACCCCAACCTGACACAGCTTGTAGAAACAAAACAAAAAAACAAAAAAACCCTCTGCAATGAGCAAACACAAACAGAACTCGGGCTTCTGGCTGGCTCGGTCCGCGGAGCGTGCCTCTCTTGATCTCGGGGTGTGAATTCAAAGCCTACGGTGGACGGTCAGCTCACTTACTAAAATAAATAAATATGTACATAAATACAAACAAACAGAATTGCAATAAATTTGTGATACCTGATTTGGATGCTAAGATGACCAAAAATAACAAAAGCCACACATCTAGGTGACAAAGTCCCACAAAATGTGTGTCTGCGTGTGCGAGGCCAGTGCCGCTGGGGGTGGCGGCGGCTGGGGTTTCCTGTGGTGGTGTGCTCCCGGAGGGCTGGTATGTACTTGGGTGGAGCACATCTCTTATCTCTTATCTTTTATTATACTTTCTTATCTTCCCCCCCTTCACTTATTCACTCGTCAAACTTGGGCATCCCTTCCTTGATCCAAGTCCTTAATAGGCTCTGGGGCTGGGAGCCGAGCCGTGAGACATGGAGGGTAAGGAGAGTCCTAGAGTCAGAAAGTTCAGGTCCCTGGTTCCTGCCTTAGAGAGCACAGCCCCACCTACGTGCTGCCCTGGGAGATAGATGTTCTAGATGCCTCTGCTTCCTCAGCCTTCTTCACCCTAGCACCAGAAGTGGTCACTTCTACCTCTTAAAGAGTTACCTCCTACAGGTGCCCTAGGGCAGGCCTTAGCCCCTCTCCCGGATTGCTGCAAAGCCTCCCCCAGCCTCTGGGTCCTACCACCTCCTCCGTCCTCCAGAGGCCCTCTAGCCTGCCACTTCCCACCAAGGGCGCACAGAACTCAGGGAGCCTGTCCCATCCCCGTGCCCACCTGTCTGGCCCCATGGCATCCCCTCCCTCCACACCCGCGGGACAAGGCACTTGGTTCCAGAGGCTTCGAGGGCACCCCCTGGGACCCCGTCTCCCCTGCAGAGCCCTGCGCGGTACCTAGAGCACTACTGGTGACACACCGGGCCAAGGCGACCCGTCCGACTTTCCCTCCTCACCGAGCTGGGTAACCATGTGGTGGCAGACGAGGCCCCGCAGAAGGAGGCAGCCCGCGCCCAGCGCAGGCAGCAGCTGGTGTCGCCATGGAAACGGCGCGCCGCGCCGCCGCTCGGGGCCAGGCCTTTTGACTCTGCCTTTTTGGCAGGCTTCCTCAGCCACCCCGAAGCCCATTCACGGGGCGGGGTGTGGGGGGTGGGGGTGGGGCGGGGGCAGGGTTGCCCCTGCCCCCAAATGCCTGTGGTCCTCCTCGGCCAGCTCTTCCTCCCCAGCCCTTCCTCCACTTCCTCTTCTCCCAGCCACCCTCCCCTCGGCTGCCTTTGCCAAAGCTCTGGGAGGGAAAGGCTAGGCCAAGGAAGGACTCGGATTTTCAATTCTAAGCAGATTTCCCCTCCACAGGCAGCGAGTCCTTTCATGCATTTTTTTCCCCTATTATCATAAACGCAGGAACTTGCATTAGGATGAATGAGCAGAAACTCCTGTCTTTGTCAGAGCCTTGGCAGAACGCCAGGCATAGAATGACCTAAAACATTCAGAATTAAATGGAGCTGGAGAGGGGGTGGAGATCCCTCTTGGTGAGAAAGGCAATGGTGGGGGCTGGGGAGGTGGCCCCTGTATCTAATTAGAATAATAGTGTTCACCATGTGCCCAGACCCCGTGCTCAGCCCTTCTCACGGATTCTGGTTTAATCCACACAAAATTCCTATATCCTATTTCTCCCCCCCTCCCCCCTCACTGCACCCCCACACACCCTACCCAACCCCACCCAATGCCAACTGGCCCGGCTTGTGTAGATGATGAAACAGAATCAGGGGTGTCAGGGAACAGACCCAAGATCACACAGCAAATGAGTGAAGGAGTGGGATTTGAACCCTTCAAACTGTAGCCTGAACCACAACTTCAAGGTCACTTTCCTTTCGGGCTTGTTCCGGGCTCTGCCTCCAGTTCCCATCCCCCACAGCCTCCAGACCCTCTTCCTACTCTACTTCTCCCTTCACTCCTCAGCCTCCCTCATTTCCATTTGTCGGTGTGATTTTGCAAATGAGACTGATTTAACTACTTGCTGCCCTCAGATTACATTTAGAGAGGGCTCCCCTCCAGGCAGAGGGAAGAGAGACTCTTCAAGATCCAGCCAGGGGCCTGTATGTGCCTCCTGGAGGGCAGAGACCTTGCTCTGTAAAGCGTCCTGCACGTGTTTGTTTTCCGGTGGACAGACTCGGACCCAGAGCAGGTGCTCAGCAAGCAGCTCTTGCATGAGATGTGGAAGGCTTCACGTGCCCCCCTCCAGGCTCAGAGTCTACCCTCTTCTACCCTTCCTGTGGCCCCCAAGTCTGACCACTAAAGGACTGTGTCTCAGAGCTCTTTTACTGTCTGGCTTCTGGATGGCTTCAGCCAATGGGAAGCTGCAGCAGAAGGTAAAAAGCAGGAGAAAGACATGGGGGTCTTTATTCCCCCCACTTGCTTGGAACCAGGGTTTGGCAGTGGCTGCTTTCCTCTGCCCCAGAACCACAGCTCCTGTCCTGTCACCCTATCCTACAACTCAGCTGGGCCATGCTCCCTCAGACCCAGCCCCTACCCTGCTGTCAGCTCCAGGAGATTTCACCGTTCCTTGTTAATTCCCCTTACCTTGTCTACAACGTGTGCAACTGCCCTGGATCAGCCCATTCTCCTCCAGGATGCGGACAGATGCAAGCTTCTGCCACCTGCCGTGCCCTCTGGTAGGTGGCAGGGGTATAGCAGGAAACAGAACCAACACAAAGTCTGCTCTGGTAGAGCTGGCACGGAGGAAGGCAGCCAGTGGACAGACAGACAGACGCAGTGTGGAGAGCTGGTAAGTGTTGTGAATGAGGGAGCACATAGATGAAGGAGTAGAGGAATGTAATACCATAGGGGTCAGGACTAGACTTTAGAGACGATCTAGTCTAAATCCCCACTCTACAAATGAAGGGAAGGAGGCCCAGAGAGGATGCTCAAGGCCACGCGGTGGTGAATTATTGGTCGAGGTTTGGGGGGGCGGGAATTCCAGCTGCCCTTGACTCTGCCCTGCGTGACCAGAGGGGTGCAGCTCAGCCCACAGAAGAGGTATTGGGGAGGGTGGAAGGCAAAAGCCTTTGAAGTTCCTTCTGGTTCTTTCCTTTCTTTAAGGACTAGCGGGAGCAGCAGTTTGCTGAAAGGCTCAGACAACAGGGAAGGTATCACCTGGCAGGAGCAAGGGGAATGTCTCTGTTCCACCCCCAGGGGCACCTCACCGCCCACCGGCACAGAGGACACGTGGGCCCTGGAGCCCCCAGGGGAGAGGCTTATGGAGCAGAGCACTGGGGCTGTACAGTGAAGGGAGGAGAGGTGCAGGGGGAGGGCTTGCACCGTGGGCCTGGCTGTTTGGGAAGGGTATTGTTCTTGTGTTGCTGACCAAGCCGCAGCCCACGTGCAGGGCTTGGCTGGGAATCTGCGACTGCCCTGGCTGGCTGGGTTATCCGTTTCCCACCCGGCTTACCATCCTGGCATGCCCCCAGCGCCTTGCCGGGTGGAGGGAAACAGCAGTGACCATGGACTGAGTCCTCAGTGGACCAGCCGCAGCTGCTGAAGTATCCCAGTACAGGATCATCCTTGCAACTCTCCTTAGAGACGAGTTCTTAGCCCCATTTTGCAGATGGGGAAATAAGCTCATCAGAGTTGTGTGACTTGCCCAGGGCCAGAGAGAGGGAGGATTCAAATGAGACTTGTCTAACAGGAAAGCCTGAGTTCTTGCCCCATAAGCCTCAGAGAATCCTGCCAGGGGGCTTCTGGAACTCTGCCAGCATAGCCTCCCAATCAGCCCAGAGCACGGGTGCCAGGTCTTACCCCTCTCCCCTCTCCACCTCCTCCTCGGCCTTGGCCACCCCCTTGGCCTGCAGAGTCTTGGGCCTGTGCCCGGTTCAGCTTCTCTGCCATGTGGCCCTGCACCAGGCTCTTGGCCCTCAGGCCAGGCTGGGGTTGCCATGGCAATGCCTTACCCTTGGACTGCCTCGTGAGCCCAAAAGCCACTGGAATGTCTCAGAAATCCCACCCTTCAGGCCAGCATCCAAACTGCCTCTCCCAGACAGCCACTCTCATTATGAGCAACAGGAAAATCTTTTCAGGTCGTGTCCTGATTTTTAGTTTGGAAAACAGATGGCCACCATTGCAAGGCCCCCATACGCCCTTTATTTCCCTTTTCCCTTGCATTCGGTCCTCTCTTTCTCTCTGCGCCCAGCCCAGTACCGTGGTGTGGTGGTTGCAAGCACAGGCTAGAACCTGAGCTCAGATTTCAGTTCCTCCACTTCCCAGCCATTTGACCTTGGATTCCTTCTTGGGGCTTGATTTCTTTGTCCTTCCTCGGGATGACTAATCATACCCATGTCCTTGACTTTTGTGTAGATTACAGAAATGTTCAGAATCAGAAGCGATGCCACCTTCTCAGCCAGGCCTTCCCCACCCTCTCTAGTTCAAATCACAAACCTCTCCGGACTCCAGCACCCCATCCCCCGCCCCTCCTTTGTCACCATCGGCATCCCACCTGGCCTCTGTCTGTTTTCCCTCCACTAGAATAGGAAGCTCCATGAAAACAAGGATTTTTTTTTTAAATGTTTCCCTAGCTGTGTCCCCTGTGTCTAGAACAGCATCCGCACACAGAGGACATTAAAAACTATTTGTGGACTGAAGGGATGGAGGAGGCAGACGGGCCAATGGAACGGGTTTTTTCACAGGTGGATCAGGGGCCCCTGGGGCTTTGCCGGGTGGCTGGAGCACCTGGCGTGGGGCCTGGCCTGTGGTTAGCGCTTGAGGTTGGCCAATGCTATTGCCTCTCACTTTCCTCCACCCACACCCATACCTTGGGCCTCCTGGTGGCACCCTCGGGAAGCCCTGCCGGGAGCCCTCAGAGGAAAGCCTCGACTGAGGCAGCATCCTGAGCCCGCCCCGGCAACCCCAGCTTCTGACACACCCCACGGGGCCACCCCACTGGCTGCCAGGCCTTCTCTCCCCTCCTCTCACCCACGAGGGAGGTTGAGTCAGGACAGTAGTCTGGGGACCGGTGGTGACCTCAGGCCACCGTCTTGCTGCCCAGGCAGTCTGCTCTGCCTGGGACTGCGGCAGGAAAGACCCCAGGCACAGGGGGCTGGCCCCGGGTGAGCAGCGCAGCGCAGGGCAGGGGACCCGAGGGCAAGCAGCTGCCCTTCCTTCCTGGGGTCCCTCTGCAGACAGCTGGCAGGCTGCAGGCTCTGTAGGGCTGCTTCCCCCCAGGGTCAGTTTCACTTTCTGTTTTCTTCACCAAAGCAGGAACAGCCGGGCCTGGGGCAGCCGGGCCTGGGGCTGCCGCACCAGCTCCCGGAGATGGGGTAGGGGCTGAGCTGTCAGAAAGACAGACGGGCCCCCGGGCATGGAGACAAAGTGGGTTCAGCAGCGTTCCGTTCCGCTGTGCAAGGATCTCAGCTGTTGAGACGCCCTCGCCTTCTTCCAGCAGGCACACTTTCCAAAGCATTGTCAAGATGATTCTCTTACTGGATTCTCATTCTGGGATGGCGAGGATGGAAAAGACAGGAGTCAGTCAACAGAAGGGAAAAAAAAAATGTCCACCAGCTTAGAGGCCGCTGAAGCCATAGAGCCAGGACGGGAGGACTTTGTAGTGTTTCCCTTTTGCCAAACTTCCCCACTGTCCCCAGAGGGCCACCTTTGAGCGGGGGAGCCCTGCTCAGTGCCTGCCCACCTAGGAAGAAACTGAGCCACGGGCCCTGGCAGGACCTGGAGTGGAAACGTGGCTGGCATCTTCCAGACCCTCCTAAGGAAAGGAATTCTCCATTTCTGGATTCTAGGGCAGAGCCCTGTGTCTTAGGAGCTGGCATGGAGAGGAAGTGACTTCAGGGGGTGGGGGGGGGGGTACCCAGAGCCTTCAATCACCTGGAAGAAAGAGTGTCTTCCTTCTCATTTTCTAGAGAGTAAATAGCTAGCCCAAAGACACGGAGCTAGCAACCGAGAGAGCAGGGCCTGGATTATTCCACAGCCTTCTGGCTGGTTTCAGGGGCCGGGCGGTTGTCTATGGGGTTTACCTGTACTATAACCCCTATCCATAGGCCCTTCAGGCCAGCACTTCCCTGCAGCCTCTGTCCCTCCCCTTACCCGCGTATCCCTAAGGAGACCTGTGCTTTTGGAAATCCCGTGTTTCCCATTCAGGCCTGCCTCTCATCCTTGCTCTCCCATAGGAAATATTCCCAAACACCCCCGTGTGGTGTGGCAGACGCTCTGCTGGGGGACTAGGGACACCGCAAGGTCGCAAGGTCGCACAAGACAGAAAAGATCTTTGCTATCAAGTAGCTTTCGAGGAGGGAGGGGCGTGGACAGACAGCACAGGAGTAAACAAATAAAAAAGATAAGCCCGGAGAGCAGCAAATACTATAAATGAGCTAACGGGGAGTAATTGCACGGGGACTGACAAGCAGGAGGCTGTCAGGGACGATCTCGATCTCTCTGAGAAGGTGAGAGTTTCTCTCGTTTCTGCTGAGATTCGGGCCAGTCATGCAAAGCTGGGGGTGGGGACAAAGGAGGTGGAAACGAGGCCAGTTAGGGCTGTGTGCCAGGGACATCCCAGGTCCCACGCGGCCCTCATGTCATTTTTAACAGTTCCTTCTTCCACAGTCAAGAGAGGCCGCCTTGAAAGAAAGATGTTACCAACGACAAGGGGTTGAGTTTATTTTTAAGTGCAGTGGGAAGCCACTGGAGGAAATCATGTGATTGACGTCTTGAAAAGACCTTGCTGGCTGCTTCCTGAAGAATAAATCACAAGGGCAAGAGGGCAGGAGAGCCAGGCCAGGGGGGTGGCTGCGACCACCCAGGCCTGCCATGATGTCCCCTTTCACTAGATTCCTGTGTGGACCTTAGGCTGTGAAGAGGAGTGTTCATGAAGGACCCTGAAGGTCTCCTGGCCCAGACCTGGGCTCTGAGCCAGTCTCAGAGCTTAGGGTCCATTGTCTGTTTTTGCTGGTGGAGCCCAGACAGGGGGAAGGGCCAAGGGCCAGCCCCCTGCCTCTATCCCACCTGGGTCCAGCTTCTCCTAGGCCTGACCGGGCCTCCCTGTACCGGTCAGGGTCCACCCCGCCTCTCTGCAGGAAGCCCGCTGGCAGCGCCTGCTGTGTGACCTTGGGCTGCAAAGTCCGGCTTTGCAAAGTCAAAGTGAGTCACTTCCTCCCTGGGGCCTCCCCCAGAGCGGGCAGCCTGTGGCGGCTCCCTGCCCCCTCGCCGCTGGCCCGGGCCTGGCGCTGGCAGGCAGGAGCTCCGCAGGCTAAGTGCTCTGGCTGAGCCCGCCCGCCGCCCCGGAGGCTCATTTGTCACCCGCTGCTGACTCAGCACTTCTGGGGAAGGCTTTTCCCTTCGCCTTAGAGGAGGAGGCCGGGAAATGAGGCAGCCCTGGCTCTTCCCTCCCTCCCCTCCAGATTGTGTGCTGGGCGGGGAGGGGGGTGGTGTCTGTGTATGAGTCTGAGCGATGCCGGGTCTGTGTGTGTCTCTCCTGTGTCTCAACATGGGTGTGATCTCTGGGTCCGTGAGTGTCTTTTGTGTGCAGCTGGGTCTTTGTGTGTGGCTTTTATGTGCGTGCCGGTCCTGTGGGTCTTTGGGTGTCTGCCAGCCTCTTTCCTGTATGTCTGCGCGTTGTCTGTGTGCGTGTGTGTCTGTATGCGTGTGTGATACGTGTATCTGGGTGAGTGTGTGTGTGCCTCCCCGTCACGCACACTGCAGGCCTTTGCCTCCCGTCTCCCGCAGCTCTGCACGCTCCCCTCGGACCTCACCTTACTCTCAGACTGAGCCCCACCTGTCCTCCCCAGGGACCCCCCCACCCCCCCACCCCACCCCCGCCCGAGCTCCTGCCTTGCACCCTTTGTGTCCTGTCTTCTTATCACAGGTCCTTGGGGATTCAAAGCACAGGCTCGGCAACCAGACTGATCTAGGTTTCAACCTTGGTTCTGCCCTTGCCAGCCGAGCGACCTTGATTGAGATACTTACCTTTTGAGCCTCAGTTTCTTCACTTATAAAACAGAAGTGATCCTATCTCCCTCAGAGCACCTCATGATGAAGTCTGGCATATCGCAGGCTGCAAAGGGGGCCCGTGATTTCTTCTTAAAGCAGTAGGCCCAGCGTGGGGCACACAGCCAGGGTCTAATGAGCAGCACTTAACGAACAAAAGCACTGATCTCCTAGGCTGCTGGGGAGGGCGGGGGTGTGGGAGCCAGTGACCTGGATTGGGAGGGGGGCAGGAGCTGCCGGCTCGACAGCCACTGCAAGGAGAGACAAGTGGTGACCTGATTTAGTGCTGCCTTGGGCAGCCAGGAAGCCAGGGAGGAAGTCACAGGAGAGGGGCTCGCGGTGGCTGAGCCCTGCCCTGTCCTGCCCCAGACCAAGTACTGCTAGATGCCCCCAGCTCTTGCCAGTGCCCAAGAGGAGCCGCCCCAAGCCCAGAACAGCCTCATGCTGTGTCTCTGGGAGCCTGTCGACTTGTTTGGAGCTTCTTATGAACCCTGGGAGGGAGTTCCTCAGCATATCCCCATTTTGCCGCTGGGACAACTGAAGCTTTGGGAGGTTGAGTGAGGGCTAACATGCAGAGGAGAGAACTCTGGCACTCCAGCTCCCGGTCCAGTGCCCCCTGGATGTCTACACCACCCACCTTCTTCCTGGACACACACATATGCACCAGCACACACCCCGGCGGGCCCTGCCTGCCCACGGGCAGAGCTCCTACACAGATTGGCTCCACACCCTCCCTAGCACCGGCTCCTGGAGCAGATCCTTCCAGAGCCTGCCAAGCCCTGTTCCCCTTCGTTGAAAGTAGGACTTTATTCAGAAGGGTTAGTATTGCTTGTCTCAAGGCCTGCGGTGTGGATTCTCATTCCGTCCTTTCACTGTCTTGAGCAGGAGATGAAAACCAGCTTGGGAAAGCACACAGGGCCTTCCCCGCCCCCCCCACCCCCCACCCCCGCTGGCAGGGGAGCATGGATCTGGCAGCCCCACCCTTCAAAGTTGCTGCCTAGGCTTGGACTAGAAAGCAAACCAGGGAAGGCAGGTGGGAGCAGGGAGAGTGGGGGCCTGGAGGGCAGGAGACCCCAGTTCATGCTTTCCACTGCTAACTAGCTGTGTGGCCTTGGGCAGATCACTATCCCTCTCTGGGCCTGGGGGTCCACATCTATACTGTGGAGGTGGTTCTCAGGTTCCTGCACAGCTCACACACTGTCCCAGGTGCCACTAGCCCTGGCTCATGGCTAAGTCTATGATTTAGAAGCTACCAAAGCCCTAGACATCAGTGGGGACTCCTCCGGGACCACGCCCCTGCCCCGCCTCCAGCTCTCCCCGGGAAAACCAGCAGACAAGGGGCAGGTGGGCAGAAAGAGCCAGCACAAGGGGCCTGGACACTGGAGAGAGGACTTAGAAAAAGTGCAAAGTGTAAGGGAGCACCAGACCCCTTTTATTCCTGCTCCAGGGGATCTAGCCCTGAGATGGAGACAAAATGTTGGGTTCTCTGCTCAGTGCTGATCTGGATCTGTAAGGGAAGGCAAGAGTCATTTCCGCTTTGGGGGCCTGTGACTCGTGGAGAGAAAGGTGCCGATAAGCATCTTTGGCCTTCCTGATTCACTGGGTTATCCGAGCGTGAGGTGGGGCCCCTTGTGAAGCAGACATGCCCATTTCTGTCCAGACACAGTCCAGGCGGGCAGTGGGCGGCAGCAGTCTGTCCTTACATGGGGCTGGAGGGGCCCGGCCACTCAGTGACTCACTCACTCAAGGAGCCAGCAGCAACCCTGGCACCACCCTTCCTGTCTCCTGCTACCCACAAAAGCCCCTTAACATAGCACTCTTGTGGCAAGGAGACCAAGGTAGAGAAAGGCATTTCCAAAGGTTGGTGGATAGCAACGGGGAAATAAACGGAAGGCCACATGATCAGTTAATTATCCAACTCTGGAGCCCCCTACCTCTGGGCTCCCTGGTGTGTGATTTGATTAACCCCTTATGGTTTAAGTATTTTATCCTTGCAGCTGGAAGCCCACGGATAGGAACACGGTGGCCCCCCTGGGAGCTTACGCGGATCTCAGTCCTCCAGGAACAGGGTTTGGGGGCATCCAAGGAAGGCTGATCGGAACAGATCCGGTAACGCAATGATGGTGGTGACTTGGGGACTGTAGGTCTGGTGCAGGGTGCATGTGTAAGGAGAACACGGAGGGAAGAAACTCATCAGGAAAACTGGGGCCAGATTCCAGCTGTCAGGAGTTGAAGACCCAGTCCAGAGAAGTACTGACTCTTCCCACTAGAGCAGTGCTCTTTGATTGTGGGCTGGGACCCACTAGTGGGTCGTGAAATCAGTTTAGTAGACTGCACTCGGAATTTTCTGAAAAAGAGAATAGAATGGGAAAACATAAGCACGGGTTACATATATGAAAAGGAACGTCTAGTTGCATAAAACCTTTGGTTCAGGATAGGTATGTAAACACTCATCAGAGGAATGGGTTGAGATAAGAAATGCATTTCCTACTCGTAGATCATGGTTTTAAACATTTGAAAGCCACCGCTCTTGGGGCACCTGGGTGGCTCAGTAGGTTAAGTGTCTGACTCCTGATTTCGGCTCAGGTTATGATGTCAGGGTTGTGAGATTGAGCCCTGAGTTTGCTTGGGATTCTCTCTCCCTCTGCCCCTCCCTCTGTCTCTCTCTCTCAAATAAATAAATAAATCTAAAAAAAAAGTTTCTCCCTCCCCTCCTCTAAAACACGCGCGCATGTACACACACACACACTCTCTCTCTCTCTCTCTCTCTCTCACACACACACACACACACACTTTTGGAAGCCACTGCCCTAAAAGACCAAAGGAGCAAAGACCAAAATGTGCCCTGTGTGTGTGTGTGTGTGTGTGTGTGTGTGAGAGAGAGAGAGAGAGAGAGAGAGAGAAACAGAGGTTCTGGTCCTAACATTCAATTCCAGTATCCTCAGGATTATCTGGGGGGGAACAACGGCCATCCACTTTCCTGGGCACAGAATGAGGCATTCCCTTTATACCCAGATGTACTCCAATCGCTTTGCCGCTGTCTTCAGTGGGAAGGCAGAGATGGTGGCTTTTACCCAGATTCCCCACCCCTGGAATGTTTCCATGTTTCCCAAGAACCCCCACAGGGCAAGTTAGTCAACATCTTCAGACGCAGGGTCACTGGCTGATCCTTCCAAGTGGCAAGGGCCACCGTGTCCCCAGTCTCTGTTGTAAGAGCAGGCAGAGAGGCAGAGGTCAGCCTGGGAAGTCAGGAAAGGCAGGTCTGGCCCCTGGGTAAGTCTTTCCTCCCAGGCCTTCCCCTTCCAGTTCCACTATTTGGCAGAATCTTGAATGCAGTGAGGAGGGACAGAGAAAAAACTAGAAAGCTCAACTTCTGCTCTGCGCGGAAACCCGGAAGCCCCACGGTGTCTCTGAGCTGGTGGTTAGCCCCTATTTGTCATTTTGCAAATCTGGTCTACCCACCTCCGGTGAAAACTCCCAGGCTCACCCCGAGGGGCAATGACTAATTACAAAACACATTTTCTCTCTTTTCAGTCTGCTCACCTCCCTGCCCACAGTGCCCCCTCCCATCCCAGCCCTGCGCCAGCCTATCCTGACTCCTTTGCTACACTGGGTTGAATGAACTCTTGGCCCAGCCCCTCCTCGGGGCCCTCTGGGGCTCTCTCCTCCCCAGCCAGCTTCACTTTCACTTTCCAGCCACTCTCACTTCTCTGTCAGCTCCTTACCCCGGAGCTCAGAGCTCTGTCCCTGTCCCGTCCTCAAGGTGAGGGCCATTGCTGAAGCTCTGGGCAACGCCCAGTTAGTCAGGTCTTGACTCAACCATGGTCAACAAATATTTATGCAACGTATTCTGTTCCAGGCTTCAAGTGTGCAGCGATCACAACGTGAACAAGGTTCCTGCACACGCAGTTCTAGAAGCCTGGGTGATACAGAGATGCAATCAAGCAATTAAAAACAGTGGACCAAGCCAGTGCAGCTAAATATATGTGCTAGACAGGCGCATGGTGAGAGACAGCTAAGGCCGCCTGGGCAGCGCGTAGGGCTCCCTGGAGGGCAGAAAGCAGTACCGAAGGCTGAAGGCTGACCTGGAGTTGGCTGTTCGCCAGGGGCAGGAAGAAAGGGAAGAGCCTTCTCAGGCCTGTGAGCGATGCCCTCTCGGAGCAGGCTGGCTGGAGCCCACAGGGAAGGGGGCGGGGTTGGCACCAGGAGCTGGGCTTGCCACGGTAGAAGGAACCAGCTCAAAAAGGACCTTATGAGCCTGCTTAGCCATTTGGACTCTGTCCCGCAGTGATGGGAGCCACTGAAGGGCCTTGAGCCACAGGAGCATAATGCGTAGAATAGAGCTGGAGGGCGAGACTGGACACAGAGAGGTCAGTCCGTGGTGTCTGCACGAATGGTTCTCTGTGCCCTGCAGGAGGATGAGGTTGGAGGTACCAGAGGTACAGGGCGGGGAAGACAAGGTCCTTCTGGGGCAGGCTGAATTCCAGGTGTCCATGGGACAGCAGGCCACTGCTCACAGAGCTCTGGGCCCCTGACCAGGAGCCTGGGGCAGAGTCTGAGACTCGTGGCCACCTACACGGGAAGCTAATAGACAGTGAGGTGAGCTGTGCAGTAAGAAGGCAGGAAGGCCTGCAGTAGAGAAGCCACCGGCAGAGAAGGACCAGAGAAGAAGCCGCAGGAGAGGGAATCGGATGCTTCGAGAAGGATGTGATCGACGGTGTGGCATGCTGCTGAGAGGCCAGGAATGGTGAGGCCAGGAGAGTTATCAAGACACAGAGCAGAGGGAGGACATTCAAGAGCCGCAATGGGACAGTTTCAGTGGTGGCCGAGGGAGAGTGACAAAGAATAGTCTGGTTTTGAGGCTGGGGAGTAACAGGCAAAGAAAAGAGCAGCCTTAAGCCAGGCCAGCTCGCAATGGGCCTCTAGGCCCCAAATAGCCTCTTCCCCTTTCAGTCAAGTATTATTTAAATGTCTTTACACTTAAGAGATCATTTCTTATGGTCCACGGACACATGAAAAGATGCTCAACATCACTCATCCTCAGGGACACACAAATCAAAACTATGGTAAGACATCACCTCACATCTGTCCGAATGGCTAAAATCAACAATGCAAGACACAACAGGTGTTGGCCAGGATGTGGAAAAAGGGGAACCCCCTACACTGTTGCTGGGAATGCACACTGGGCAGCCGCTGTGGAAAACCGCGTGGGGGTTCTTCCAAAAG
The DNA here is from genome assembly GCA_004024625.1 of Mellivora capensis. NCBI lineage: Eukaryota > Metazoa > Chordata > Mammalia > Carnivora > Mustelidae > Mellivora > Mellivora capensis. The sequence goes on from PISX010008563.1 coordinate 50,669, forward strand.
CTAAAAGTAGCAAGACCCTACCATCCAGAAATCACACTACTGGGTATTTACCCAAAAAATACAAAAACACTAATTCTAAGGGACACAGACACCGCCATGTTCGTCAGCATTACTTACAATAGCCAAGCCAGAGAAGCAGCCCTAGTGTCCATGAACGGACAAGTGGTTAAAGAAGAAGTGCCATCCGTCATCTATCTGATGGAATATTACGTGGCCATAAAAAAGAATAAAATCTGGCCATTTGCAACGACATGGATGGAGCTAGAGAGTACAATGGTCTTATTGTACTTATACAATGTACTAATGTACTTATAAGTCCTATGGACTTATTTCACTTGGCATTGAAATACCATAGGATTTCACTCATATGCGGAGTTTAAGAAACAAACGGGCAGAGGAGAAAAAAGAGATGACTAAGAAACAGACTCAACTATAGAGAACAAACTGATGGTTACTAGGGGGAGGCAGGTGGAGGGTCGGGTGAAGTAGCGGGTAGAGATTAAAGTATGATTTTTCAAACGAAAATGTAAAACAGAGAGATTATTTCTTATTTTGTGCCCCAGCCTGCAGCCCTATACATTCTCCTTGCTGCTCTGCGGCTCCTCCTGGAGGCAACACGTGTCATCACCAGCCCCCTCCCACCATACTCCCATTCCAGAGCCTGGCCAGGAGGTGCGTCTTGCCTCCTTCTCCCACTCTATCCCCTCTCCCCAGATTAAATGCTTCCCTTTCTTTCCATTCTTCTTCCTCCCTTCACGCACTCATTTCTTTTTTTTTTTTTTAAAGATTTTATTTCTTTATTTGACAGAGAGAGAGATCACAGTAGACAGAGAGGCAGGCAGAGAGAGAGAGAGAGGGAAGCAGGCTCCCTGCTGAGCAGAGAGCCTGATGCGGGACTCGATCCCAGAACGCCGAGATCATGACCTGAGCCGAAGGCAGCGGCTTAACCCACTGAGCCACCCAGGCGCCCCTCACGCACTCATTTCTGCTTCAGTGGCTCTCCCCTGACCAGGCTCCAGTCTGTGGGCCCTTAGAGACATGTCCAGATCCAAACCCAGCCCAGCCGTGGGTCCTACCAACCACGCAGGGTGGGACCATCACCTCCCTTTTCCTAGGTGCCACGTTCCGCCGTAGCTGCCTCTCCCACAGCCACACTACCCCCCTTCATGGAACTAACTCTACAACTAGAAGAGAAGCTGACGTTCTGTAGGACCTAGACGAGAGCTCAATACCTCAATTTACTTTTTTTCAATGTCTTAATTTTTTAAAAATCCTAATTTTGCAGATAGAGAATCTGAGGATGGCCCAGGCCACAGGGCTAGTGACTGGAGGCGGAACAGACAGAGCTCCAGGCCACGCGGCGGGTGTGGCCAGCAGGGTCCAGGCAAGCACGCGGCTGGGGCTGTGCTGGGAAAGCAGGAGTCCAGGGGCTCCCGGTGGGAGCACAGGTTCCTAGCAGCATTCTAGAGGGTATCCAGAAGAATTCCATTCTACAAAAATATAGGGCTCTTTACAGATCAATGTTTGAGGATGCTGTACCAGAGATGGCTAATGACCCCATACGAGATGTTTCCCTCCTCCTTCTTTTAACAACAGAACCCCCAACTTTTCATGGGGTTCATACCTACCCAATATAGAGATTCTATTTCCCAGGCTCTCGGACAGCCAGGTGTGGCCACGTGGCCAAGTTCTGGCCAGTGGGTGTGAGCAAAACCGATGTGCAACTTCTGGGGTGTGCACTCAGAGGTATGATGTCTTCTGTCCCACCCCTCCCACCCCCACCATCCAATGGACCCAAAGAATATGGTGCTGAGTCATCTTCAACAACGTAGACAAAGACATAAGACAAAAGGCATCTCCCTCCCTGACGAAGTAGACCAACCCTGTCGTCCTTGAACTGCTTACACACCTATGAACAACGGAGAGATCACTTCTAGCACCTGTTACCGTAGGTCTTTATTAAAGCAACTGAACCGTATCCCAACTAGCACAGACGTTCGTTCCAACATTGTTTATAGGTTGTTTTATTTTTATTTTATTTACTTGTTTATTGTTCTTAGTTTATTAATCCTCTCATGAAAAATCTGCACAGTCACCACAGATAAAGTCTGGGCAGAATCTTGACTCCTTCTGGCCTCCGATCTCCAGCTCACTTGTCGCCAGCGCCAGCAGGGGCTTTTGCCCTCCCCCTGACTGCCATCATCCTGTTCTTGCATTCCTTTTGTCGTTTCCCTGAGGTGTTTTTCTTCACATGTAGGCCGTGTCTTGCAAGTCTATGTTTGGGCTCAATTTTGTATGCATAATCTGAGGAATCATAAATCGTGCCAAAGCCAGTTGTCTTGCCACCACCAAAATGGGTTCTGAATCCAGACACTAAAATGACATCTGGTATGGTCTTGCATATTTTGGCTAGTTTTTCCCAAATTCCTGTCTTAGGTACTGCTCCCTTTCCAGGGTGAAGAACAGCAATGAGCGTTTGTTTCTGCAGAAGTAGTCGGTTGGTGGTGAACTTCCTGGTCCGGATAGTTATGGTGTCGTTCATGATGATGGCTTCAAGCTTCAAGCTTCAAGCGGCCAGGGAGGAAAAGCTATATTTTTCTTTATTTCAGATTTTTTTTTTTTTAAGTAATCTCTACACCCAATATGAGGCTCGAACTTAAAACTCTGAGATCGAGAGTCACATGCTCCACTGACTGAGCCAGTCAGGAGCCCCAGGTTGTTTTGTTTTTAATGCAAACACCAGTGTCCATCAAAGAAGGCATGCTGACTCTGTACTATTAAGTACATGATAACATTAAAATGAAAAGGGCAAATGACCAGGACAGTGAATAAGATACTGTGGTTTACTGAGTTTCCTGGGACAAGTCATTGCCTTCCTTCCGTGTAGAGTCTACAGAGGACACATTCAAACTTGCCTTGGATGGAGTGATGCTGTGAGGCCAGAGGCCTAGAACCATGGCAGCCTTTTTGTGCCATGTGGGAAGACCCTAGAGCTTGGTGAAGGGGCCAGGGAAGCAAACACTGAGTGGAGCCTCAAGAGAAAGGCCACCCATCAAAAAACAGAAAACAGTCAGAGAACCAGATCTGTGAGGACATCGAGCGACTGCATCAATCCTTTTTTTTTTTTTTAATATTTTTTTTAAAGATTTTTTAATTTATTTATTTGAGAGAGAGGCAGTGAGAGAGCATGAGCGAGGAGAAGGTCAGAGGGAGAAGCAGACTCCCCGTGGAGCTGGGAGCCTGATGCGGGACTCGATCCCAGGTCTCCGGGATCATGACCTGAGCCGAAGGCAGTCGTCCAACCAACTGAGCCACCCAGGCGTCCCGACTGCATCAATCCTTAACTGAAGTCAGCATGGTATCTGGTCTTCGGCAATGACCGAACCTTCAAACTCCATTTTTCTCTTCCTTTTAAGTCAATTAGCTAGGTTTCCATTCACTTCACAAAGAAGACTCTTTATAAAGAGAAGGATATTTGTTATAGCTTCATTTATAAGCAACCTATTAGAAAATCTAAATTTCCTTTAAAAAAAAAAAGGATTTCAGAAGTAATGGTACTTCTAACCATGAAACGCAAGGCAGCCAAAATTTTTTCAAAAAATAACTGTGTGTGTGGTGATATGAAAAGATATACCCAAGATAGATCATTAAATGAAAAAAAAAAAAAAAAAGGAGTGCAGAAGATTATGTAAAGTGCGCTACCATTTGTGTGAGGAAAAATAATGCATAAACTTACATGTTTATACAAGTGCTTGAAATATCTCTTGAAGGATACTCAAGAAATTGATAACACTGGGGACCTGCCTCCCTAGGAAACCGAGAAGGATGCTTATTTTTCACTGTACACCCTTTTTTCCTTTTTAAATTTTATACCATGTGCATGTAATGCCTGTTCAAAAAATAAAGTTGCTTAAAAAAATTCTTTTTTAAAGAAAAAAAAAACCTCCTAAATGGTAGAGTAGGCACACGGGAGTATTTTTAACTGTCACAGACACCCACATGCACACACAAGTTGTGTGTCTACATGTTCCAGAAAGTCTGGAAGGAGATGCACCGCACTGCCCACAGCGGTACCCCAGGGAGAGGAGCCCGAGCGTGTGCGCGTGCGCGGGCAGCTAGGACTGGTTGGCCCGCTGAAATGTCACTCCATGCTGACATTTCTTAGAGGCGCTGTTCTAAACTTGACAACCATCGGGTCGCTTCATCCTTACCCTAGCAGCTGAGGAACATCAGTTTCATCACCCCAAATTAACAGGTGGGGGTGCAGAGGCCCAAAGGGGTTCCGGGCACCTGCTCAGCACCCCGCGGCTAGGTAGGGAGGGGCGACTGAGCCTGAGCTGTGGGACAGAGAGGGGGTCCGCGGGACCACTTAGAACCTCACCAGTGGCACGAACCCCGCCCTGCCCGCTCCCCGGTGGGGCTGTGAGCCCCGGGGCACTGCGAGGACACGGGAAAATCCCTGGTGCTCTCTTGTCACTGCAGCCCTTCCCGCGCCACCCGCCACCAAAAGGATGACAGCCGTGGTGCGTGTCTTCCTTCTCTTCTTTTGCACGTTGCTGCCAGAAATCACTCCTCTTCCTGCCTCTCGTCCTTTATCTCAGTTGGAAAACAGGAACCTGGAGGCTGTGCCCCACCCGCCCCAAAACCCTCCTGCTGAAGTTCTGGTCTCGTGCCCCACCCACCAGGGAAATGCAGTCTGAAGCGTTGCTAAGGCCTAGTGCCCAGGCGATTAGGAGGAAGAGGGTGCGCTGGTGGGACAGCAATGCTTTGCGAGGGGCAGTTGTATACAGTCTGACCCATTTAGGAATGCACATCCTTTCCGATCTAACCGTTCCACTTTTAGGACGGTGTCCTACAGAAATACTTGAACAAGTGTGCTGTCGCAGGTGACATTCCCGTAATAGTTAAGGGCCATGAAATCCTGTGCAGCTGTCCAAAGGAGTGAGCAGCTCTGATTTAGGAACAGGCACAGAGGGTGCCCGTGGTAGATGGTTTAAAAGACAAGCTGCAAAGCAGTATGGAGAGTATAACCCAAGTGTTTTTTTAAACGCAATTAAAACAATGTGTGTGGAAACATGTATATGTAGAAAATGGTCTGAAACGATAAATACCAAAATGATAATAGTGGGAAGCAGAATATTAGAGAGGAAATGGGAGGAGAGCGAGGACTTCTCATTTTTTTTTTTAAAGATTTTATTTATTTATTTGAGAGAGAGACAGTGAGAGAGAGCATGTGAGGGGAGAAGGTCAGAGGGAGGAGCAGACTCCCTGCGGAGCTGGGAGCCTGATGCTGGACTCGATCCGATCCGGGACTCCAGGATCATGACCTGAGCTGCAGGGAGTCGTCCAACCAACGGAGTCACCCAGGTGCCTGAGGACTTTTCATTTATCTATTTCAATAGTATCCATATTTTTATACAAATATTTCAGCTTTGTAATGACTCTGAAAAATCAGTAACAAAACGTGAACTTCTCTTGGCCCAAGCAGCAGCTTGCCAACTGTCCCTACTCCCTTATCAGTCCCTCCTTTCCACACACAGTCTTGTCTGTTTCTTCCATCATTCGCTGTCTTTGGACCTCGGACTCATGACCAGGCTGCAGACCCCAGAGGCCCCTCCAAGCCACACTCACTAGTGCTTCCCTCATCTCGGCTCCCCAGCAGCTCGTTCCAGCTGCTGTCTCCCGAGGGAGGTGGGCAGGAGTCCCCTTAGTTTATGCCCATCATAAAAAGAGGAGCAACAGAAAAAAAGCGAGAAAGAGAGAGAGAGAAAGAGAGAGAAACAGCTGTGGCCCTATGGATGCTCAGAGCAACAGGACATGGGGCCCAGATTCTCCCTAAAAGTGTATTTCTTTCTCTCCTTCCTGACACCCACAGTGCTTGCTGTCAAAGCTTTTTCTAAGAACCGTGTAGGACTTGAAGATGGTTTTGACCATCAGTCTCACCTGGCAGCTGGGGATCCTGCATCCAGACCAAGCCTTTGCCACCTTCGTCTGTCCAGGTGGGGTCCCTTAACAGTGTGAGAGTCTGCAGACTCATTCTGTTAATGGCCCAGTGAAGGGATTGCGTCAGACAAGGAGCCGTCTACACCCGTGGTTCTCAGGCGTGACGGCACACTGGAGTTACCAGGGGAGATCTGCAAGCTACTGACATCTGGATCCTACCCCTAGAAGTTCTTTTTTTTTTTTTTTCATTGTAACTGGAAGGTGGCCTGAGCACTGGGATTTTGTTATTCCCCAGGTGTTCCAATGGGCAACCATAGCTGAGAACCACTAGTTTATGGGATATGAGATGTGTGTGTGTGTGTGTGTGTGTGCGTGTGTGCCTGCTGTATGCATATGTAATCCAGGTGTGGAAACTTACACACACACAATGTGCAAAACTGTGATTTCCCAGTACGCAAAAGGCGCTGTGCTGCAGAGATCACCAGCAAAAGCAAGACACCCCCCCAAAAGTGTGATATTTAAAAAATGGAAAGGTCTTCATGGGGAAAATCAGAATCTTTATTGGGCTTTTTTGTGCTTATTTTTTGATGTGGTTTTTCTCGTATTACATGTGGGGGAAAGGGACCCCACAATCCTTCCCCAGCTGAGCCCTGATCTGGCCCCACACATCCACAAAAAGGGCTGTTCGCCCAGAATTGTGCTCAGGTTTTTTTGGTAGAAGCATCTAGTCCCTCTGAGGGAGAGACAGGGCAGATTGTCACCTGACTTCCCCAGGGCAAAGCCCCAGAGCCCTGACACTGAGGAGCCCAGGGGAGCCACATTCCCAGGCCACCAGGAACTCCGGGCCCTGCCTACCCCCTTACAGGAACGGTGTGACTGAAATAAGTGTACCCCGATATCTGCAGGTGGCCTCGGGTATTTGGGGTTCTGGCCTCAGGGCGAGATGCGCACATTTATGAGATGTTAAGTGTGGGCCTGCCTGAAGCAGACGAGAGTTGGCCGACTTCCAGGTCATTTCCAAATCTAAGTTCGATGAGTCAGGTATACAAAGCACATCCAGAGGAAGACCTTGTGAAAGTCCTATGGGGAATTGATTTGTTGATTTTGATCTGGGCAATCAGGGAAGGCTTCCTGGAAGGTTTAAAATTTAAACTGTGCCTTTAAAGATGAGCAGGATTTAAGAGGGAAAGGAGAGAAAGAAAGAAGCTAGGGCTCTCTCATTCCTTCTCTCCTCCATCTTCTTCTCCTTGACCTCAGAGAACCGGGCTCTGACCCAGGAGCCTTCTGCAGCCTTGAGAGGACAGAGGGCTCTGGGAGTGGCCTGGAAAGAAGGCAGAGGATCCCTCCCTCTCACTGACCTCCTTGTGGGACTATCAGCCTCACAACTGAGCCTGCATATCTGTACCAGCTGGGCTCAGTCCCATCTCCTCTGACCTGGCTTTGAGGCCCTCCATGTTCTTCCGAAGGCCCCAGGCCTACCTACAGTGTATTAGAGCTCCAAGTCATAGCAGGGAGAATGCCCATAGGCCTTCCCTATAGGTCTTGGAGCCAGAATCGCCTGCCTCAGAAAGATCTGATGAACTTTTAAAAATATCTAGAGGCCAGGACCATCCCTAGCCCATACCTGCAGAATCTGACTGTCCTGGGATGGGGTGTAGGCTTCAGGAAGGTTCTTCCAGGCCTGCCAATGACCAGCCAGGATTGAGAGCTGTGGCCAGTGCCAAAAGCTAGGGGAGAGAGGAAGACAAGATGGAAGGGAAGGAGGGGGAGGGACAGCTGCCCAGAGGAAAGGCTTAGGGGCTCTGAGACAGGTGGAGCACGGGCCCAGCAGGCAGGGGCTCTCTAGGAAACACATGGGCAGTGGGCCGCCCCTGAGTTCTGCTCTGTTCCCCAGGCTCTCAGGGCAGGACCAGGGACCAACCGAGGGACAAAGATACAGAGGCCTCGAGAGCCTCCTATTTTCTGTAGTCGGTGTCTCCAAGAAAGCGAAGACTATGTCCCTTGGTCACTACTGTGTCCCCAGGGCCTGGCACATAATAGATGCTCAAAAAACACCCGTGCGATGAAATGGCTGGTAGAACTTTAAACACCAGCCCTTTTCCTGTGTCAGGACTGGCACAGTTTTCTCAGACTGTGCGTTTGTTGAATAGGACAGAGTCAAAATCGTGGAGCTGAGGAGAACTTCGGGAAAGCGGGAGGGTTCCCTCTCCATCTCCCCCCACCCCGACTCCACTTCCTTGGGTTTTTTGTTTGTTTGTTTGTTTTAAGATTTTATTTATTTATTTGACAGAGACAGAGAGCAAGAGAGGGAACACAAGCAGGGGGAGTGGGAGAAGGAGAAGCAGGCTCCCCGCTGAGCGGAGAGCCCGATGTGGGGCTCAAGCCCAGGACTCTGGGATCATGACCTGAGCCGAAGGCAGATGCCTAACCGAATGAGCCACCCAGGTGCCCTTTTCTTGGGGTTTTGGATTCAGGATGTAAGGTGAGGGGGTCCTGTTGGCTGCCCATAGCTGCCCTTCCATACCAGAAGGCTGGAGGATGGAGGAGAGGGAGAGAGAAGGGCTGGGTGGGGAGAGGCGTATGCTGGGAGCATGCAGGGGCTGCTGGCACCATGAAAGCTGTTTGATTGTCGAGAGAGAAGGGGGACAGCCAAGGGAAGGCCCCACCTGGTTGCTGAGCTCCCAGGGATCTTGTTCCAGAGCGTTGGTGGAGAGGACCCAAAGCCCCACCACTTGGCGTCCCACACCTATGTAGGGTCCCACCCCATTTGGGCCTGGAAATGCTTCCCCATGGGTGGCAGGAGCACAGGGTCAGCCTGTCTCAGCCTCAGGGGTCTGACATTCCCACACACCCTGACCTCCAGACCTCAGCCTCCGGCCACTGCCCATCCAGCCCTAACACACACCGCACCGCTGCCACCAGCAACCGTGTCCTGCCCAGAGGGACCCTGCTGCCTCAGGGCTGGGAACAACTCAGGGCTGGTGAGTGGCTCTGCCAGCGGCAGCCTCAAGGCCTGCGGGGGCACTGCTGTGGGGGTGGGGGCGGCCCTGGAGCTGGCAGCTCTGGGCCCCAGGGCCTCCCTGGGAAGGAGCAGGTATCGGGAAGGGGAGCCAGATGCCTGCTGCTCCCACATGTGGCCAGGGCCACGTGATGTGGGCACAGACTGCTGGAGTTGCAGAGGCCCCGAATTTCGCAGTCCGAGAAACCGAGGCCTGGAGCCTGAGGAAGAACCAGTTACCTGGCCTGGCATATAGTCGCTAGACCGGTCTTCTTCTTCTTTTTTTTTTTTTTAATAAAGATTTTATTATTTATTTGAGAGAAGGACAAGAGAGAGCATGAGCAGGGAGGGACAGAAGGCGAGCGACAAGCAGACTTCCGGCTGAGCATGAAGCCAGATGCTACTGGATCCCGGGATCCTGAGATCATGACCTGAGCCGAAGTCAAGTGCTTAACCCTTTTCTGGAACAGTTTTCTGGAACATTATAGAAATGGAACAGAACAGTTTTCTGGAACATTATAGAAATAAATGAACAGGCCTTCCTGGGCACCCCCCACCCCAGCCTGATGCACACATTGGACTGAGTCACAGCTCTGCCTCCCCTCCCCAAAGTCTCTCGGACTCAAAATCATTAGGCTGCTTGATTTTTGTTTTTAAGATTTTATTTATTTATTTATTTATTTATTAAAAATATGGAACGCTTCACGAATTTGCGTGTCATCCTTGCGCAGGGGCCATGCTAATCTTCTCTGTATCGTTCCAATTTGGGTATATGTGCTGCCGAAGCGATCACAAGATTTATTTATTTTAGAGAGAGGTGGGAGGTTTGGGGGGGTCAGGAGGGCCAGAGGGAGAGAGAGAACCCTGAGACCATGACCTGAGTGGAAATCAAAAGCCAGCCCCTCAACAGACGGAGCCACCCAGGTGCCCCTGGGCTGCTTGATTAAATGCAGATTCCTGGTCTCCATCCCAACGTTCCAAACCCTTATGTCTGAACATGGAGTTCAGGCCTCTGTCTTTCTCTCTAGGACCCCTCCCCCAACTACCTTCAACCAGCTCCCCAAATGTGGCCAATATGCGTGTCTGCGACAGGCCTCCAGACCCATCCCCCAGCAATCCTGCTTCCGGAGGGTGGAGGCTGGGCCTGGAAGCCTGCATTTGTTGCAAGCCTGCTCTCAGACCGCTGGCAGATACGTCAGCATTTGGGGCAAGGTTTGTATGAAGAATCCCAGGAAGTGTCCACAGGGGGGCCTGGGCTGAGGTATCTAATGACTGTAGGACTATCTTCCTCGGATGGGCCCCATAGCTTCTACAAATTCCTCAAAGGGGTCTCTGACCCCACATAGGTTGGGAACAAGATCTCTTTGTTCTAGAGCAATGTCTGGAGCAGAGGGAGGCCCGAGGCGGTGTCCCTTTGGGTCAGATATGATGGGAGGCCTGGGTTCAAATGTCCCCCCTAAACCAATGCTGAATCCTAGGTCTGCCTGAAGCCTGAGCTGAGGCCTGGCCTCCCACAGCCCTTGCGTCCAATCCAGACACCCCACCCTGGCTCCCACCTTCCCACTCCTCCCTTCCCCTGCCCACCCCTGAGAGTTCCTTAGGGTGCAGCCGCAACACCAGCAGGGATCTCAGAGACAAAGCCAGGACTTCGCTGTGACCACTGCAGCCCTCCTTGCCCCCGGAGGGGAGCTGTGTGTAAGTCTCTGGGAGTGGGAGGAAGGCTTGGCTCCGGGATCCTGGGATGGGAGACTCAGCCCCAGATAGGTTAACCCTTTCTTCAAAGAGCCAGCCTCTGTCCCCTCTGTGACCTTCAGAGTGGGGTGAGGGCCGTGGGTGGAGAGGAAGTGAGGAAGAAAGGAAAGCATCACTCTCTGTCTGAGGAGTGCCGACAATTTCTCTCCAACAATTTCTCTCCCTGGTGTCTCCACCCAATAGGAGATGACCTTGCGATAATGACAGGACGCTCTTTCTGGGGCTGGGGATGCCTGCTTTGGAAAGCTGGCCAGGCTCAGGGTCTCAGCCAGGGGTGTGTGTGTGTGTGTGTACAAATGCAGGTGCATACGTGACTTGGGTGTGCTCACAGGGCCAGGCGGTCCAGCCCGTGAGCGAGCAGCACGGGTGACTACAGCTTCGGGGCCTGTCTGCCTTCACACTGAGGTGCTGGTGTTCCCAGGCTTTTCCCCCAGGCTTTCCCCCAGACATCCCCCAGGATGTCTGCGTTCCAGAAATGCCAGATAACCAAGAATGGGATTTCAGGTAGTGGAGTGCAGTGGTCATGAGCCTCAAGGAGTTCAAATTCCAGATCATGAGCTGGGCACATCGCTTAACCTCCTGGGGCCTCCACCTCCTCACCCTTGAAAAGGGAGAGAGAATCATTCCCACCTCGCACCTCGCGAGAGAACGGAGTATGTGGCCCCTGAGGTCCGTGAGTGTAAGCAAGCAGCAGCCACTAGCATAACCTGCGGTGTTTCCAGGACCAGATCTGTTCAGACTCGGGAATATCTTTCAGTGCTTCTCAAGCCGCAAAGGTGCTTTCTTAACCCAGCCGCCTGGCGCATACTCTCTCTCTGGCAGCTGGTGGAGGGTCTGTCTGGTCTGGGTTAGGAAATCAAGGCCTTTGAAATGTGAATGAGGACTGTGTCCCAACAGAGTCAGTTCACAGGGAAACGGTAGAGCCGCCTGGCCCCCAGGGAAGAGGGTGGGGAAAGCCCTAAGGTCATGGGGGGAAGGGGAAGAGCGGGAGGTGGCCACAGGTCAGCAAACAGCTTTGTGGAGAGCTGAAGAAATCTGTGATGTACCAAGTCAGATCCTACCCTTGTACAGATGGGGAAATCGGGGGCCATACCCACTGGTGAGTATTTACATCTTCTGAGACTCAGTTTCCCTATCTTCAAAACCAAAGGTGTAAACTCTTCTGCCCAGCTGCTGGGTACATGTAGGAGGCCCTTAAGAGAAGTGTGCCTGCTGGTGTAGGCATGGGGGTGCGGGGGGAGGGCAGGGCAAGTCAGGCAGAGCTGGGGTGTGAGGCCCCGCCAGTTTGCTTACGGCTGACCCATACCCCTGGCTGGCCCTCTCATAAGGAGGGAGAGCAGTCCAGGCCCACCCTGTGAGAGTATGGCAAAGGATGAACTGAGGGCAGTGCCCCCCCCCCCCAAGGACCCCGGGAAGCAGGTTTCGCATCACCAGGCCCTGTTCTGTGTCCTCTCCTGGATCATATTTGTGCTGCCCTAATTTCTAAGAGTTTAGACACTCCTTCAGGGAACCAAACTCATCAGGGGAATAAAAATTCGATTCAGTTCTCCACTAAAACCATTTCCTCTGTTGAGACACTTGGCTCAGACATCAGAATCTGACAAATCCAGGTTTGAATCCCCATCGCGCCACTTTCCGGTGGAACAACATGGAACAAACCTGGGTTCTTGGAGCCACAGAGTCCCCACTGACAAAGTTGGAAGAGTCATCTCTGCCTTGCAGGCTTGTTGAGAAGATTAAATTAATTCAGTGATTTATTTCAACAAATCTGTACTGAGCGTCTGTGGTGGGCCAGGCCTTGAGGATACAGCTAAGAATACAAGACACGCAGGGATATGTCCTCATGGGACCTTCAGACAAATATTACCTAATCACAACCCCAATATCGATGTTACCAATTGTATTGAGCACTATGGAGAAATAGTACTCAGGAGGAAGCAGCATGACCTCAGTTTTGAAGGATAACGAGTTGTGTTCTATTTCACTGGATCTAACACACTATTGATTGATGATACACTTTTATTTTGGATAACAAGGAGAAAGAAAATTTGTGCCAATTAACCATGACATAGAACATTCTTACCCCTAGAGATATTCTTTTGTGCTTACTGAAAAAGTTCTTTTAGACTTTCCTTCAATCCCAGAGGAGTTTCCAATCTCCCAGCCAATGTAAAACCAAAGGGTAACATCAGAGATCAGTGCGGGGTAAAATCCAAGAGAAATGTACGGTGCTCTGCAGCAAGCTTCCTGATCTAAGACCCCTGGGTTGATACCAGATAGGTTCCCAGGTGCAGGTTCCACGGAAGGGGGAGAGACAGGACAAGAGGCAGAGCCAGCATGGAGAAGGGCAGGAAGGGTGAGGACAGGGTCCTGGCTGTGCCCCGCTCCCTGCTGGGCTCAGCTTCTGCCGAAATAGAAGCAGCAGCAGAAGGAAAAGAGCCAAATGCCAGACGGAGGGAGTTTACAGAATGGAACCTGCTGTCAGAAATTTAAAACGGCATCTTCCCTAGAAGTTCAGAGCACCCCAGTTCCCAGATCTTGGTTTCTAAATACCATTCTCCACTGGGGGTGGGGGGCGGGCAACAAACAAAAACAAGCCACTGTGGGGAAGCAGCCAGTTCCAGGGCTGGCTCAGGGAAAGTACAAGATGACTGTGGAACATCTTGTTGTGCTAGAATGTGATGATGTGCTAAAAAAAAAATAATGAGGACATGTCGATAGGAATGGAAGCCAGTGTATGAGGATTTCTACTGGACAAATTTGGCATCCTGTGAGCACTGAAATAAAGTAATACGAGTTATACTAGAAGATAAAGATAACTATAAACTAGAGTTATAATAGAAGATAAGCCAAAGAATAAAATAACAATCCATGAGTCCATCTGATAAAGAAATAAATGAATAAATGAATGGGCGGGGGGGGGGGGAAGAACACTCTTCCTTACAAAGAATGCTAAGAAACAAATGTAGAAAAAATGATGGAATTAGGAAATCATCATTTGCCAGTTACCATGATATTTCAGACAAGAATCATGAATGGAGGGGTGCCTGGGCGGCTCAGTCGGTTAAGCATCAGCCTAAAGCTCAGGTCATGATCCCAGGGTTCTGGGATCGAGCCCCATGTTGGGATCCCTGCTCAGTGGGGAGCTTGCTTCTCTCTCTTCCTCTGCTGCTGTCCCTGCTTGTGTTCACTTGCTCTCTGTCAGTCAATCAATCAGTCAATCAAAAAAAAAAAAATCATGAGTGGCTGCTACCAGTAGCAGATGATCAGAAACAGGACTTACTTCCACAGAGTAAGACAGTGCACAGAGCAGAAAATCCTTCTCCTTTTGCTCTAAAGACATTAGTAGGACAGCTGGGAATGTTTGAGGAAGGTATGTAGATCAGACAATAGAACTGTAGCCATACAAATTTCCTGATTTTGATGATTGTACTATGGTTATTCATTATATGAGAATGTCCTTCTTTTTAAGGAAAACAGGCTGGGGGCACCTGGATGGCTCAGTCAGTTGAGCGTCTGACTCTTGGTTTTGGCTCAGGTGGCGATCTCAGGGTCGTGGGATTGAGCCCAGCATGGGAATCTGCACTCTGTGTGGAGTGTGCCTGGCACTCTTTCCCTCTGCCCCCGCCCCTCCCCTTCATGTGCGCTCTTTCTCTCTCTCTCTTTCAAAATAAATAAATAAGTCTTAAAAAAAAGGGGCAGGGGAGAAATACATGCTGAACTCTTTAGGGCTAAAGGGGCATGGTGGTCACCTACTCTTAAACAGTTCAGGGGGAAAAAGTATGTAAAGCCCGACAACCAATTTCCATGGTGCATATACTCTACCTCCATGGCCAATTTCCAGTGACCCAGGTGAAGTCACCAAAAGGAAGTTAGGAGCAAAGTTGCCCCAGGGGAAAGGGGGAGGGGGAAGGGGGGGTCTCTGTATCCAGCAAACATGGTAAAATGCTAACATTTGGGGAAACTGAGTGAAGGGAATATGGGAAGATTTGTGCTCTTTTTCTGCAACCCTTAGGTAGTCTGAAACTTTTTCAGAGCCAAACATTCGCTTTTTTAAAATGCTGCTTGTACAACCGATCAAATCCAGTAAACGAATTGGGGAAAGACAGTCAAGGAACATCCAAGTAGAGAAGTTGAGTGTGTAAAGCCCAGAGGCAAAAAAGGCACAATTCATTTGAAAACCCAAACCAGGAAAGCCTGAGCGCTGGGGGCAGAGGAGCCCAGAGATGGGTTGGGGTTTGAAGGCCATTTTGGGTCCTGGGGAGGACAGCAGGGAGAAGCCACCCATGCACTTTGAGCAGGGGGAGCTGGGGACTGTGGCCTTATTTGCTTTTATCACTCTGGCCCCTGGCTAACCCTTGGTAAATGGTGGCCATTAATACCGCCGGGCTCTCTGCTGTCACTTCCCTGAGGAGCCTTTTTGCTCAACTGTAGCTGACAGCAGGCGGCCCTGAACACGGGCTGCCAGGCCCAGCCCCACCTCACCCCTCGGACCCAGTCAGACCTGCTTTCTGTGCACACAGGCCCTCCCCCTCCCCACCAGCTTCCTTCTGTCTGTCTGGGTTTCTAGTCTGGGAGTCCCAGAGCCCAGGAGGGCCCGGAGAGGTTTGAGTTCAAGGTGGAATGAATGGGCTGTTTGATGGGAATCTCCCGGGGCAACCTCCAGGCTTGGTACAGTGTGAGTGGCTGTGGGCTTCCTTTTTTTCCAGATGAATCACTGCTCTGTGCATCTGTAACTCTGAGCGCCCTCCCCCTGACGTGCCCCGGGGCCCTGCGGTAACAGGAGCGCAGACTGGGGATGTGCGCTGGGCAGCTCCTCCTGTGACCAGCATGAAGGACAGCGTGCTCTGTGCGGAGCGTCCTACGAGGTGTTCCTGTGTGATTCCTCATCCGTCTTGCCAGCAGCACAGCGAGGGCACACCTTTTTACGTCCATTTTGCAGGGCAGCAAACTGAGGCTTGAAAGGCTTACCGGGCTGTTCAAGGTTACACAGCTGAGCCAAAGATTCCACTGAGGCCATCTGACCCTAAGGGCTGTACTTCTGCCTATCCTCCCATCCACCCCCCCACCCCCCCGCCGCCCGCCCATTTTTCTCAGCCTGGGCATCGGTGTTGCTGCCATCCAGGCCGCGTGGACGGGCAAGCTGGGAGTGACCAAGGGCTCCTCTGGGCCAGGAAGGGGTTCACTGGGATGCTTTCCGCAAGCTCTGCTTTAGCCAGGCCGGTTGCCATGGCAATAGCCAGGTTTGCGGGGAGTCCGAGGCCAGCAGGGCAGGCTCTTCTGAATCGCTGGATGTTTATTCTGCAATAAACCCCTTCCAGAGTCCTCTGGGACTACACGTGGCCACCAGGAGTGGCTCGCAGGGCCATGGCAAAGGCACAGGTTCTCGGAGAAGATGAAGCCCAGAGGTCTCGGCCACGGCGCCCCTCACCCACCCCATTCCCACCAGCCTTGCTCTAGCGGCAGCCACCAGGAAGACCCTAGGCTTTTGCTCTCAGCTCCCCAGTCCCCAGACTGGGTGGACCCAGGCAAGAACACAGACCTGGGGCCACAGGAAGTTAATCCATCCTTGATTCTTTTGCCAGCTTTTGATTGCTGGCCTGCCATTCACTGGTGACTGCACCAGTCGCTGTGACCTGGGGTCAGCTTCCAGAAGCCAAATAGGCTCTGCACTCCTGGAGCTGGCCTTCGCAGGGGCTGGAAGATCCCACCCATGCTTCCTATGTCACCTTGGGTAAGTCCCTTTCCCTCTCTGAGCTCATCTGCAAAATGGGCCCATCGTGCCCACACTCAGGGATGCCGGTGTGGATGAGACCTTATATTTGAAGCATTTACTGGGGTAGCCAGGGCATAGTGGGGCTCAGTACACAGTTATGACATAAATGTCTATAGGCTGCACTTGACCATTCTGTTCCACCCTCTAGGCCACCCCCAGAAGGGCCTAGGGCCACCTCCCCCAGGCCTGGTAAGACTCTACCGTGGCCTCCCCGGTCCTGACCTCCTTCTCTAGCACAACTAACTTTTTCCTGAGATATGGGTTTCAGCAGTTATCTGTTGATTTGATTCAGATTTGATTTTCTAAGCTGGGCTACCCTAGCCAAGGGGAAAGTTTCTTCCCAATACCAGGGACCCTGACCCCTCTGCTCCCTACTTGTCTCGCTGCCCCTCACCCCTATCAGCCCGAAGCTGGTGTAGCCAGCTTCGGCTTGTATTACCTTACAATAGAGGTAAGAACCTGATCATGTGACCCACCCAATGCTGCCCACCAGGTCTGTTGTCCCAGAAGGAATCCTGCCTGAGGTCCTCAAGGTCAGCCTGAGCCCTGGCCCCCCGTGGCCTCCGCACAGGGCAGGCCTGCTGGGGGCAGGAAGATCAGCTGGCTGATTACAGGGGAGAGCAACATGGCCCCCAAAACCCACGCTTAGGGAATGAGCAAAGAAGGAGAAAAACGCTTAAGAATTTCATATTTGATATTTCAGAAACATGAAACTACCAAGTAATCATTGTGGGAAAACTCAAAATGTTGGAGTGTTTCCTCACACGTACTTGGCCGCCCAGTGTTGATACTATTCTGCACTGCTCATGGCGGTGAGAGTCATGGGGCTTGGTGTCTCTAGAAGTCTTGACCAAGGCCTGGGAAATGGAAGTGGGCGCCCAGTCTGTGGGATCCCACTGAAGCCAGTCCCGGAAGGACAGAGAGGGAAGAGGTCTTCCTCTAGCTTCTGTCGGACACCAAGAGGCGGTACTAATGAGTTATGCAGGATTTTCTTCTCTCCTCTCTTGGATTTCCTGCTCCTCAGGCTGAGGGTCTGTCGGGGTGAACATTTATACCAGGACAGACCCTATAGAGCAGCCGATGGCTGTCACTGTGGGTGAGAGGTCGGTGGGCTGGGAGGAAGCTGTCGAGGGTGCCCAGAAGGATGACAGGAACTGCAGAGCTGAAGAAACTCCCAGCCAGCCCAGCCCCCCGAGCTGGAAAATCTTGAACAAAGGATCCAGGCAAGCCATAAAAGAAAAGGACAGGCAGACAGACAGGCCTAGCAAACACGGACCCCTTGAGGAGGTCAGAAAACACAGCAGAAGGAAAGGATGCAGATGGCAGAAGAGGGAAAGGGAGACCAGAGAGAAGATCTGAGATTTCCGTTCTGTTTTATCCTGTTCTCTGCTTTCTTCTCTTTTCTTTTCCCTCCCTGCCTCTCTCCCTTCCTTCTTTCCTTTCTTTTTAAATAGACTTTGTTTTTTAGAGCATTTAAATTTTTTTAAAGATTTTATTTATTTATTTGACAGAGAGATCCCAAGTAGGCAGAGAGGCAGGCAGAGAGAGAGAGGAGGAAGCAGGCTCCCCACGGAGCAGAGAGCCCGATGCGGGGCTTGATCCCAGGACCCTGGGATCATGACCTGAGCCGGAGGAAGAGGCTTTAACCCACTGAGCCACCCAGGCACCCCTAGAGCATTTTTAAGTTCACAGCAAAATGGAGCAGAAAAGTACACCATTCTCGCACAGCCCTGCCCCCTCACAACCTCCCCCACCAGCCCCACCCCCACCAGAGCAGTCCGTTCCTTACAGCCGATGAACCTATGTTGACACATCATTATCGCCCAAGTATAGAGTTTACATTAGGGTTCACACTTAGTGTTGTACCTTCTGTGGATTCTGATAAACATGTACCAGTACTTATCAACCAATACTGTACCATACCATAGTTTGGCTGCCCCAGGAATCCTCTGTGCTGTGGCCCAGCCTCCCACCTAACCCCAGGGCAATCACTGATCTTTCTGCTGTCTCCATAGTTTTGCCTTTTCCAGAATGCCATATAGTTCGAACGTATTTAGCCTTTTCCAGTTGGCTTCTTTCACTTAGTAAATGTGCATTTAAGTTTTCCCCATGTCTTCTCATGGCTTGATAGCTCATTGCTTTTTAGTGCTGAATAATATTCCATTGTCTGGGGGCCCCTGGGTGGCTCAGTCAATTAAACGTCTGCCTTTGGCTCAGGTCATGATCCCAGGGGCCTGGGATCAAGCCCCACGTGAGCCTCTCTATTCAGCAGGGAGCCTTGCTTCTCCTTCTCCGTCTGCCTCTGCCTGCTATTCCCCTTGCTTGTGCTCTCTCTCTGTGTCAAATAATAAATATTTTTTAAAAATTTATTCATTTGAGGGACGCCTGGGTGGCTCAGTTGGTTGGATGACTGGCTTCGGCCCAGGTCACGATCCTGGAGTTCCCGGATCGAGTCCCGCATCGGGCTCCCAGCTCCATGGGGAGTCTGCTTCTCCCTCTGACCTTCTCCTTACTCATGCTCTCTCTCACTGTCTCTCTCTCAAATAAATAAATAAAATCTTAAAAAAAAAATTTATTCATTTGAGAGAGACAAAGGCAGAGAGAGAGGGAGAAGCAGACTCCCCACTGAGTGGGAAGCCTGATGTGGGAAGCTCCATCCCAGGACTCTGGGATCTGTCCGAAGGCAGACGCTCAACCATCTGAGCCACCCAGGAGCCCCTAAATAAAATCTCTTAAAAAAAATATGCCATTGTCTGGTTGGACCACAGTTTGCTTATCCTTTCGCCTACAGAAGGACATCTCAGTTGCCTTCAAGTTTGCGCAATTATGAATAAAGCTGCCATGAACATCTGAGTACAGGTTTTTGTGTGGACATTAAGTTTCAGCTCCTTTGGGGGTTGGATTGTATAGGAGAGTATGCTTGCCTTTGTAAGAAACCGCCCAACTGTCTTCCAACGTAGCCGTACCGTGTTGCATTCCCATCACTAATGAGCGAGAATTCTTTTTTCTTTTAACTTCTTTTTTTTTTAAAGATTTTATTTACTTATTTGACAGACAGAGATTCCAAGTAGGCAGAGAGGTAGGCAGAGAGAGAGGAAGGGAAGCAGGCTCCTCGCTGAGCAGAGAGCCCGATTCGGGGCTTGATCCTAGGACCCTGAGATCATGACCTGAGCCGAAGGCAGAGGCTTTAACCCACTGAGCCACCCAGGCACCCCTTAACTTCTTCTTTTAATGTAAGCTCTACACCCAATGTGGGGCTTGAACTCACGACCCCAAGATCGAGAGTCCCATGTCTATGGACTGAGCCAGGCAGGCACCAGCATTTGGGGTCATGCGTGTTCCAGAATGTGGCCTTTCTAATCGTGTGTAGGAGTATCTCACTTTTGTTTTGTTTTGTAATTCCCTCCTGACATAGGATGCGAAGCATCGTTTCCTAGGCTTACTGGCCACCTGGATCTCTTCGTCAGTGACGTGTCCATTCATGTGTTTAGCCCATTTTAAAAATTGGGCTGTTGGTTTCCTTATTGCTGAGTTTTAAGAGTTCTTTGCATATTTTGGATGACAATTCTTTCTCAGATCTGTCTTTTGCAAACGTTTTCTCCAAGTCTGTGGCTTGCCTTCTCATGCTCTTGAGGCTCTCGGCTTTTAAGTTGATGGTTCCAGCCCTTGTCCAAGCCAGATGTGGTACAGGGTTGAGTCTTTTCCACCTGCTTCAGGACCGCTCCAATGGGCAGTCGTTGCCCTGGGTGCCCCAGGGGGCAGGCAGAGACCTTGTCATCCACACGTGGTCTGATGGCCCTGCCCAGTCCTTCATGGGGACTGCTCCCACCAGCCCACCGTGCACACTTAACTCTGGGCTCAGCTTCAGACCCAAATGACTGGTGCTGGAGAGGAAAGAAGTCAGAGTGATGGACCAGAGAGAAATCGGAGGCAATGGTATTTTTTTAAGCTTATTTATTCTTTTAAGTAATCCCTGCATCCAATGTGGGCTCCAGCTCCATGACACCAAGATCAAGAGTCCTGTGCTTTCCCAGCTGAGCCAGCCAGGAACCCCTTAAGGCACCGATTTAAACTGGGAAGTCAGAGAAGACACCACAGATAATGGCACCATTAGGGCCTGAAACCTGGAGCCAGGACAGCATCCTGCAGCATATGGGTCCGGAGGGAAGGTCAAGGGTAAAGCCTCTTGCCTGTGTGGCTGAGACAGAAGGAGTCAGAGGAGGGAGAGAAGATGAGGCCACAAAGTTTCAAAGACGGGAGCAGAGGCAGGACATCGCCAGAAGTTTGGACTGACTCCAGATGCAGTGGGAAGCCACTGGAGGGTTTTCAGCCTAGAAATGACACGGTCTGATTTGCATTTTTAAAAGCTTGCTCTGGCTGCTCCGTGGAGGATGGATTACAAAGAAGCAGGAGGGGAAGCGGGGGGCGGCGAGCTTGGCATGTCACTGCTCTGGTTAATATAAACACCCCAGCCTAACAGCAGCTCCTCTGCCGACGGTCACCAGGGCCCATTGCGTGGACCCCCGTGCACACTCACTGCAATCCCACACACACCTCGGGTCTCCCACACTCGCAGACACCCACGGCCTGTCCCCGACACGCGTGCGTGCGCGTGTATTCACAGTTCCCCGCGCGCACAGATGCAGATCAGGCTCACACACACACGTTGCCACGCATGGCCCCAGCAGAGACATTCTCGTGCACGGGCGAGGACACACAGCCCCATTTACACACCTCTTTACGCGTCCATGCCCCGTTTACACACCTCCGTACACGTCCATGGCATGCTTGCATCCAGACACACATCTCTACATCCACGCCGTTTCCCATTTTCCAAAGGGAAGCAGGTCTGAGCAGGGGAATGGGCTGGGAAAAAGGGGTGAGGGGTTTTATGAGAGGAGGTGGTAGTGCAAGCCTACTTAGTCACTGGAGAAAGAAAACGCTCTAACGCCCTCAACTGCACCTGATGGCTGGGGCAGCCAGTTATTAGCAAGACTGCGTTAAAGCTTTCTTTCATCAGGTTTCATCCTTACTTGCAGTTCCTCCTCCTGCAGCGGCTGTGCCTCAGCTGCCCCCACCTCCAGCCCTGACATTAAGCAGCTCTCACTGTACTCCTAGTGACTCACAGGGCCTTGGGGTCGGGGGAGAGGGCCTCTGCCCTCTGAGGCCCGAGAAGCCCTGTAGCTCCCAGGAGGTTTCCTTTCAGGGCCTCATGAGTCATGATAGGCAGAGGACAGAGGGACAGATGGGTGGGGGTGAGGTGGGTGGAGCGGGGGCTGCTTTGGGAAAATCTGGACTCCTCAGAAAGACCTTTTTCAAGGCCCCAGAGGACTCCCCCTCCCCCCACCAACTCCTGTCAAGCACTTCCGGCTTCCAGCTCTGAGACCCAGCCACCGTGGCCTGCCAGCCACCAGCAGCTCTTCCAGCAGGCACCTTCAAATCTTTGCTTATGCTGTTCCCACGACCACCTGGAACGGCTTCCTTATCCTTCCAGACTCAGTTTAGAAGCCACCTCCTCAGGAAAGTCCTCCTGATTGTCCCACCATGTCCTGGTAAGTAGAGGACCCTCCTTGTGCTCCCGTCCATACCAGCACTTACCGCACAGCCCAGCACCCACAGGGTTACGCTTGGCTGCTTCCCTACTGGGGCAAAGAAGATGTCTGTTTGATGCTCTGCCGCCTGGCACATAGTAGGTGCTGAGCAAATATTTTTGAGTAAATAAACAAAAGTTGCTCCTATGTCCCAATGAAACTAGAAAGGAGATTATTTCTGGAAAAGGGTCCTTGCTCTCTATATCTTTTTTGCTAGTCCAAGAACCACCTGCTGACCACTAAGTCCCCAGCTCACATCATAGGGTACCTGGGGCCACGATTCTCTTCTACTTCCTCTGTCTTCAACAAGTCTGGTTTCTGTTGCTGAGGAATGCCAGGCCCCCTGGGTTGGGGTGGGAGGCAATGGGGATGGGGGAGGGGAGATTTGGAAAGTGGGGTGACATAAGATGGAGAGATTCAAGTTAAATGTATATAATTCCCTATAAATTTCTAGGGGGAGAGGGTGGTGGACACAGGGGTGTATGTGTTATCTGCTGGTAGAGAGCACTAGGTGGGGAATTAGGAGATGAAAAGAACAGGAAAAGACCCCGGAGAAAGACCTTCAACAACCTAGACAGGAGTGAGCAGTTTGCTGATTTAAGGAGAAGGCTGGCCAGAGCCTCTGCCTTGATGAGAAGTCTGGGCTGTGCCAGGAGAGGGGGCCCAATGACTCAGGACCTGGGCCGTGCTGGCGGCCAAACAGGATCCTGGCCTTTGGGACCCCAGCAGAATCCAACTTCCCTTCCCAAGGAGCAAAGAAATATAAAGTCTGATAGCCATCATTTAGTGAGCATTGATGACAAAGAAGGCGAGTGCAACCCACTGCCACTTTCCAGGCTGCGCCATGACAGACATCACTAATCAATCACAAGCACATGCATCCCCTCCAGACCAGGATGAGATGTCCAAATTCCTACACATGCTCCAGGAGTCCTCACCCGTCAGTTGGAGCTGGCACGTAAAGGGGACCTTTTTTGCCATCACTGGTCTCCTGAGTGCTTAAGTGCTTAAAAATTTATCTCATTCAATTCTCACATGAAATCTATGAGATAAATATTAACTTTTATTTCCCAGATGAAGAACAAAGAGGGGTCAGCATGGTTAAAGAACTTGAGGGAGTTCATAAAGGTACTAAGAGTAGGGCTGAAAATTCAGACCCTAGTAGGTCTGTGTCCAAAGTCCGGGCTTTTGCCACCGCCTCCCCGGGTCTCCACACCACCCCGTTGTGGGTGTTTGCTGGGACTCTGTTGCCGCATAGTCTCCAAACATCCTGTACCATGTAAGATGACAGCAGGAGAGGGGCATTACCCTCGGACAGGGCATTTGAGGAATCTTTCAGAAGGGGGCTATTTGCCAAGGGCAGACAGTGCTGAGACCAGAAGGAGTAGTGAAGACCCTGGTGGGACAGGGAGGGAGATGACTAGAATCTGAAGAGAGCCAGAGCTGCAAAGGAAGGAAATAAGGGAGGAAATACCCCCATCTCTCACCATCTACCTTCCCAGTCTCCTCCAGTGGGAGACCCTGGAAGCCAGAGGCCTGAAGTTTCGCTGATGTAGCGCACACAGGTCAGCCTCCTGGAAGTCAGTGTGTGTGTGTGTGTGTGTTGGGGCGGCGGGGAGATAGGAGGACGGAGGTCTGGAGGAACACTGGGAAGGCCATCCAGAATGTTCCTTTCCTGTTTAGGGGAATAGGGTGGGAATTTCCCTTCCTGAGGAGAGTTTATGGGCCAATCGTGGCAGTTTCAGTCTGAATCCAAAGACCTGGACGACCACGAAAGCCAGTGGGGTTTGTTGAAGTCCAATGGCAGGAGAAGACCGATTTCCCTGCTCAACAGTCAGGCAGACAGAGAACTCTCCCTTCTTCCTCTTTCCTGTTCTCTTCAAGCCCGCCACACTGAGGAAGGCAACCTCCTTTACTCAGCCTAAGTATTCAAATGTCAATCTTCCCCCAAGACGCCCTCAAAGAAACACCTGCAGAATAATGTTTGACCAAATACTGGCATCCCGTGGTCCACTCAAGTTGACACATCAGATAACCTGCCATCGCACCATTGATGGTAGAGGGCCGGTGACAGCAAAGGCATCCTAGGCAGACCGCCCGAACGTGTGACTGTGGCAATGACGTTGACTGCCTGGCATCCCTTGGATCCTCCCCATCTTCCCAGCTGGGAGTCCAGCCTTCCCGCGGATGCCGTGAACAGCCCCAGATCTCTGCTTAAGAATGTCAGAGTCCAGGGGCACCTGCAGGCCCCCGTCAGGCATCTGACTCTTCGTTTCTGCTCAGGTCATGATTTCAGGGTCATGAGAATGAGCCTAGTGTGGGGGCCCTGCCCTCCACGGGGAGTCTGCTTAAGCTTCTCTTTCTCTCCCTCTCTTCCTCAGCCCTCCACCCTTCCCTCCCCTACCCCCGCTCACATGCTCTCTCTCTGAGGGTTGGAGGGAGGGGAAGAAAGTCAGAGTCCATTCCTGCTGTTAGCAATCAGACGACCAGGCAGGACAGTGTAATGACTCACTCAGTGGTGACTCCGTGGTGAGCCCTAGCAGGTGCGGCAGGGATGCCTCCGGAGAGGACCCAGCCTCCGAACCTCCAGCTTCCCCTTCTGAATGTCACGGCTCTGCTGGTCCCGTAATCAGGCACAAATGACTGCTTTGAAGTCATTTGTGTCTTCAGCTGAGGTGCCTCCGGGACACCCCAGGGGATCTGTTTCTACGATGTGCGCCCTACTCCCAGACACGTTTGCTTTTGGAGGCTGAGAGAGAAGAGACCCCCCCCCATGGCCCCAAGAGAAGACACAATGCCTGTGGGGCCGCTTTGGAAGTCCACAACAGAGGCACCTCCCTGAAGGAACCCCCTGAGGGAAGGGCCCCGCCCTGCCCCCTGGGGCAACCACCGCCCCCCCCCTCCAGCTTCCCTCTGTCAGAGCCCTGGGGCCAAGCTGCCCCAAGAAGCAGCCAGCCACTGTTAACCATCTCCCCGCTCCACCCCAAGCCAGGACTCGGATGTCTCTCTGGATGTTCAATATTTGCTCAGAGAATTAGAAGAAAGGCAAACCGAAAACTGCGGACGTGATAGGCTGGTGCCTGCGGTGACAGGACCATACCACCCCAGGGTTTCCAGGGAAGGTGTGGGGGGGGTGTGGTGGAGAGATCTTCCGCCAGCCCGGGACAGCCTGAGGACTAACAGGAGGGAACCAAGCTGGCTCCGCTCTCCCCAACCCCCAATGCACACTCCCCCCCAGGGCTCCGGTCCGGCACCTGTTGGCACCGGGGTCCCCCTGTCCTGCAGAACAGATGCACCGAGCCTGGCCCCACTGCAGCGAGGGCAGTGGTGTCCATGTTTCTTGCCCCCAAGAAGCCCGGGCTTAGCAGCCAGACAAGCACTCTTGTGGGCAACTGCGGTTGGGACTTGTCACAGGGCTGCCTCGAACCTGCTCCGCCCCTCCCCCACTCCAGACCCCTGGCCCTCCTCTTCCTCCAGTCCCATGGGCTCTGAGGACAAGCCTATGGCCGGGCTCTCAAATGTCTTCCTGCACCTCTTCTATGTGCCCTCACAACAGGGTTGGAGACAGCTCCTGGAAGGTGACCTGGGGAGACCAGGATGCTTCCTTCCTGTCCTCTCACTACCCCAAATACACGTCTATCTCTTCCCTGGGGTGTCACTGTCCTGGCTCACAGCTCTGAAGTTTTTGGAGAATGTGACCCCTGCCCAGGCCAACAGGGTGTTCGCCCTCTCCTGGGAGGTGGGGGCAAGCGTCAGCCCCCGCAAGAGTCTTAAACTGAGCCCAGCTTGGTGGGGTTTGCTGACGTCTCACAGAACAAGTCCCTACCCAGAAAGAACAAGAATGGAGGACTGCTGGCCTAGGCTTCAGGGACCTCATCAGACTTGAGCCCAGCTATGTCTGGACCACCTGTCGACCCCCCCCGGCTCTGAGGCAGCTGAGCGAGGGGGGCTCCCCCCTACCCCAGGGCAGGCCTGCACTTCTGCCCACCCTGCCCCCTGCTACCTGATCTTGCTGACCTTCCCTAGCTGCCTCCTCAGAACTCAGCTCCAGGGGCGCCTGGGTGGCTCAGTAGGTTAAGCCTCTGCCTTCAGCTCAGGTCATGATCCCGGGGTCCTGGGATCGAGCCCCACATCGGGCTCTCTGATCAGCGGGGAGCCTGCTTCCCCCTCTTTCTGCCTGCCTCTGCCTATTTGTGATCTCTATCTGTCAAATAAATAAATAAAATCTTAAAAAAAAAAAAAAGAACTCAGCTCCAGGCTGCCCAGGACAAGGGGGGGTCTAAGCACTTGTGAGCCTCTCTCTCTCCTGGGCTCTGTGGGTTGGGAGAGAGGGACTAGGAGGATGGGGGACCTGCCAGGCTCCAGGGCAGGGGTGCGGCGTGGGGGGGCTGAGGGGGTGGGTCTAAGTGAGGGAGAGTCCGCCTTTCATCCTGGCTCTGGAAAGCGAAGCCCCCCCAGCCCGGAGCTGGCTGGCATTGGCATGCACCATAAATCTCGAGGACGTCGCAGCTGTGACTGGATTATTTATAGTCCCTGTCTTACATTCCTAACACGAAAATATCACACAAAGGGAAAGGTAATGAAATCTCACCTCTCCTGCATGTCCCTCACTCCAAACTGCAGGGCTTTTTCCAGAAGCCCCTGTGGCTGAAGGAGGGATGAGAGAGGCCCGCCGCCAGCACCCCTGTCTCGCTCCCTCCCTCCTTCTGTCAGTCACACTCCTTTCCCCTCGCCCGCCCCTCCACTTCCACTCGCTCTCAGACACATTCTCTCCCTTCTCTCTCTCTCTCACACATACACTTCCTCCCAGATGCACAGACAATCCTGTTCTCTGGCTCCCTCTCGGCTCGCCCTGCCTGAGCCCGTCCTAGCCCCCCAGACCCACCCCACACATCCTTGCCCTTTTCCCTCCACCGCTGCTGCTGTCTCCCTGTGTGACTAACCCCCTTAGCTTGCGTATTTGCTTTTTTGTGTGTCAGTGAAGACCCTGGCACATTCGTTACCAGGTCTGTCCTCCGCGAGGCGTGTCAGCACCTGGTCCATAGTGGACGGAGGCGTCCGCTTACGTTTGTCTTGCTCTGCCTTTAAAACTCCCGTGGGCATGGCCTCCCCTGGGAGAGCCCTTCTGTGGCACGTGGCCGTGAGGACACTGGTTCCTGGGCTTAACACACTCAGACACGCAGAAAGCACACGCCACAGAACACACTTCTCACCCCGCAGGAGGGGACATCTAAGGTTGTGCCCTGCGAATCGGACGCTGGGCCTGGCTGGGGGTGTTTTCTGGTGCCGAGGATGAGAAGGGCCTCCTCCAGCCTCCTCCTGCCTCCTGCCTTGCTGTCCTGGTGGTGTGAAGTAGGATGAGTCTGGTAGGACAGTGTCCCACAGGCACAAACCGAAGCACTCGGAGCCCTGCGCAGGCTCTGGGGGAGAGCCAAGGCCCCACCCCTTCCCTGCCCAGCACCCCCCAACACACACCCCTAGCCCAGGCCTAAGGAAGAATAATCAGAAAGCGACACTTCCTACTGCATCCTGGTCTGACGTGGCCCGTGACTCACTTCTGTCCAGACAGTCACAGTGACTGGGGACTTTGTGTGTGTGCGCGCGCACACGTGCATGGATCGGTGCGTGCACATGCACACACACATGCTGGGATGAGGGCAGGTCACAGGATTATAACAGTTCGCCCTAGGCTGGGGTTCTGGGGAGGAGTGCTCGGGTTGCAAACCTTGTAACCCATCAACAGGGTGCCATTTCTTGGAAGCCTCCTTTTTTATCTTAAAAATTCACCTGGCTTGGGGCACCTGAGTGGCTCAGTGGGTTAAAAATTCACCTGGCTTTTTGCGTTATTCACAATAACATATGGCTGTACAAAAATGTCTTAAATGACTTATAATTAAAATTAAATTTTTTTCTGAAATCTTTGCTTATTGTTGACCTTTCCAGAAGTTGAATCTCAAAAACCCTTTGGCTGATCCCAGAGATTCTGAGGGCACTAACCTCCAAGTGAAGGATCAAGGGGACCAGTCTAGGGGGTAAGGATATGGAGTATAAATCTCGGGGTAAGGATACGAACAAAGGCTCTTGGGTTTACGTCCTGGCTCTGCCAAGTATTAGCCATGTTGGCCTTGGCCGAATCACTCCAGAATCTTGGCCTGTGCAACAGGTGTGACCATAGCACCTGTCACCTAGGGCTTTTACGAAGCGTAAATGCGTTAATGTATGCAAAGCGCTTAGGACGGCAGCTGACAAGATACAGATGTTTGCAATTATTTTTCCGTGGAAGACCGACACAAAGCCACCAAATCAACAGCAGGGACTGAAATTAGAGAGCACTCTTCCCTCTTCCTGGGATGTGCTCTGCCCTCGGCCTGGGCCACCCACCCAGCTCCAGGCCACGGCTCGTGCATTCTGTCTGCCGGGCACTCAGTCCGCAAACGCTCCCGTCTGTCCCGTGCAGCGTTCCTGGACCGGCATTCTGTGTTACAGGAGACCTTCTAGAGGGGGAGACAGAAACAGGCCAACAGCATATAGACCGAATTCAGAACGGAAGACCCAACACGAGTAAGTGTCATTCCTTCTTTCAAAGAGTCACTGCCTAGCGGCAGGGTGCCAGAGACAGACAGGTTAAGGCGCTGAGTGCAGTACCGTGGGATCATGATGACATTGTCTAGTGGCCTGGAAGACTCCTGCCTCGTGTCTCTGTCAAGCCTCTTCTTTGATGTCACCTCACCTGCAGGGCCTTCTAGAGCCCCCTGTGCGCAAGGACAACACTCTTCCCCAGCTGGTCCATCACTCTCCCCTACCTACTCTACCCATCTTCTTAGCACTTACCACCGCCTGGCATATTCTGACCTGATATTTACTTGTTGTCCGTCTGTCCCACCAGAATGGGAGCTTCTTGAGGACAGGACCTCTGTTTTGCTTCCTTCCAAATGAATCCCTTGTGGCGGGTAGTAGGTGGCCCACAGGTATCTGGCAAATAAAGGACCTGTGAGCAAATCACTCTTCGGTGTCTTGCCTTTCCCGTTGGTGAAGTCGGTAAAGAAGCCCCACTCTTAGTGGCCACATGGGGAAACTCGAACTTGAGAAGAGGTTAAGACACGGGGACGCCTGCCTGGCTCAGTACTAGGGCATGTGGCGTTTGATTTTGGGGTCATGAGTTCAAGCTCCATGTTGGGCACAGATCTCATTTTAAAAAATAATAATGAATTATATGTATGCATATATATATAGAGAGAGAGATAAAAGAGGTAAGACATGATAACTGGCTATG
Organism: Mellivora capensis; assembly: GCA_004024625.1. NCBI lineage: Eukaryota > Metazoa > Chordata > Mammalia > Carnivora > Mustelidae > Mellivora > Mellivora capensis. The sequence continues at coordinate 80,002 of PISX010008563.1, forward strand.
CCTTTAATTCACCGAAAAAATTCGGCTGAGACCAAATCTGCACATGGCTTTGCATTCCCTGCTGTTTAAGTAATGGGGAGCTGTGGTCATGGAAAGACCAGGTGTGCCTGCTCCACGGGCAGGCCCCGCAGTTGGTTCGTCTGGTCCTGGAACGGATAAACCCAAGTTCCACCATGTCCAAGTGGGTGACAGCCTGTGGGCGCACGGGCACACAGCTGGTCTGGGACCATGACTTTTGCGGTTCACGAGGACTTATCTGAGAGCCGTTGGGGGGCTGCGAATCCATCAGGCCGTCTGTGCAAGCTCAGGACCTTGGGAAAGAAGGAAGATAGCCATGGAGGAGCCTGGGCCCAGCGAGAGAACTGGAAAGGCAGGTTGGGCTACAGCCGGGCTGTTTCGCAACCAGGCAAGAGCAGGTTAAAAAGGATGAAGGTGGCCGGCAAGGGCAGTCAGGCGGGGCCAACGGCCTTCCATCTGTGTTTTCACTGTCTGCGGCACCACTAAGACATCCTCTGTGCTCCAGCGGCAGAGGCACAGGATGGCTTCCTCAGAGAGAAAAATTTGGTTTGGGCCAAATTTTCTTCCAGCTGAACCCAGGGAAGAGCTAGAGGCCTGACCGGTGGGACAGAGGCCACAATTACAGTATCAGAGAGATTCCCCAACAGACCCAGAATGGCTTCATTCCTGAGTCGTGCTTTCCTGCAAACCCGGAGTACCTCCCAGCGCTCAGGTATTCTGCACAAGGGTGGCTTTTTATTTTAAGTGTTGGACAACTAAGACCTGGAATTTCCCCCTTGCTGCTCACTGAACTCCTACTCACTTGTCAAAACCCAAGCCAGGGACACCTGGGTGGCTCAGTTGGTTAAGCGGCTGCCTTGGGCTCAGGTCATGATCCCAGCGTCCTGGGATCGAGTCCCACATCGGGCTCCTTGCTCGGCGGGGAGCCTGCTTCTCCCTCTGCCTCTGCCTGCCACTCTGTCTGCCTGTACTTGCTCATTCTCCCTCTTTCTCTCTGACAAATAAATAAATAAAAT